>JAAFCE010009126.1:1130914-1310460 GCA_013389805.1 Trigoniulus corallinus
CTCTCGCTCCCGTCTCTCTCCTTACCTCTTTCTCTCCCCTCTCCTCTCTCTCCTCCCTCTTCTCTCTCTGTCCTTCTCACTCCTTCTGTTTCTCTCTCTTTTTCTCTCCCTCTGTTTCTCTCCTCCTCTCCTTCGCTCTCTCCCTCCTCCCCCATTCAATCCATTTTTTTACTCATCTATTTTTGAATGTTGGTACTGCTTCAACTAATGAATTTCAATAATGCCTACCAAGCAAGCAGCCCTCCCCCCTCTCTCTGTCTCTCCATCTTGTTCATCTCATCTACTTTTTTATTTATGAGCCTGAATCGCGGCGACAAATGGTTTGTTTTTTCTTAACGAAGTTTTCCACGATTTTGTTATTGCAGCCTGTATTGATTGTTGCTGCGGCAGCGCTAAATGTGCGCATTCGTCTAATTCGATCACCAAGAATTAAAGTGTGATAGAGATTTAGATGCACGTCACTTTGCTGATGATGAAGAGAGCAACTACTGCTCGCTTTTTAGTAGTAATAATAATAATAGTAATAATAACTAGAGAGTGAAATTGATGGCAACTATTAATTAATGGCGTCTTAACACGAAATGGATCCAGGAAAAGACGACGCCTTTTCATTGACTATTGATACCCCCCCCCCTTTTGTTTTTTTTTTTGGATATTGTTTTTAGTTCCTTCATGTTTTATTGTCGTTGATTTATACCGAATAATATTCAGAAATTGGTGGCGGTTGCTTTCTCTGTGTGTGGAGGTCGTTTTTACACCTCTGAAAATGATTTTTTTGTTTGTTTCGGACTACCCCCACCCCCTCTCCTTTCCTCCATTTGTTGTTAATTATTCTTAGGATGCTCGGTACAAAAAATACACTCGACCACACCGTAAAATTCACGCCATTTTTACGGTTCTGTTTAAAAGTCAATAGAGGATGTAAATGGGACGTGGCACCACTGAAACACACACGGTCCATTCCGGGCCCGTCCACTTTACACACTTTCATTACCCTTCAGGCCATCCCATCCCCACTCCTTCTAAATTTTTGCAACCCTTGTTTCCCTTTTTTTATACTACTAGAAAAACAGTTTTTCGTTTCTTTGTAAATCGTTTTTGGTTCTCCTCCCATCGTGACTTTTCTTCTCCCCCCTCTCCCAAAAGTTTTTGACAGTAATCTCTTAATTTCAGCTGCAGTCCTTCTCTCACTTGTCTCTTCCAACTCCCCCTTTTCGCCCACCCTCTCTCTCCTCTTCTTGCCTGGGTCGCACTCTTGTGTCCTCGTCTGTTTTTTTAACAATGTTTGCTGCATTTTGAGTGGTCTAAAAGAGCCGTTTGTCGCTGTCAGTGGGGGTTCACTTTGTCCCAAAACGCGGTTGCTTGGTTGAACTAAAGTTAGTGCTGGGACGAAGCTTTTGTATCCCTCTCCACTATTGAAGTCGTTCCATTTATCTCTCGTCTTAGCCTCATTTTTTTAAACTTTATACAAAAAAAAACCACCCCATTATTTTTTTAATTTTCAGGTATGTTTTAAAGGGTTTCTTTTTGTAACCTCGCCCTCTTTCTCTGTCCACTAAATTGTTGAGGGTGTTATAGTATAAGAACAAACTCGCTTTGAACTGCCTTCCGTGCGCCACCTGACCCCCCCATAGCCCCCCCCCATTCCTTCCTCTTCTAGATTACATAATCCACATCTCACCAGGCCAGGTTCCCACTATCACGCCGTCCACCCCGTTATGATGTTTATGTTTACGGGAGGGTCCCGTTTTACGAATGACCGACGACCCACATTTTCATTCAGTTATTAATTTTTTTTACCACTAAGTTTAGTCTTCATTTTTTTCTCATATTACCCTATTTTTGTTATTGTTGTTGTAAATGTGGGTTTTAAGATGTTTATCGTAGATGACAGTATGGTAAATTTGGGGATCGTTTGACGACTGAGGGGACGGGTATGCTGCCAACTGGACTGGTCCGGAAGGGGAAAATGAGTTGACGATCCCTTAATGTGCTATGTATGATATTGATGGTCCACGAAACAGTACGAAGTTTGAATCTTCGTAAAATGGAGAGAAAATTGAGTATCGACTGAGGATCATGATGATAATGACCTTTAACCCCTTATAGCTGTCTTTAGAAGGGAGGGGTGTGAGGAAAACAGGAGGAGAGGGAACAAATCACGTTTTATTTGGAAACTCGTTTAAAAGTCATTGTGTTTCCAATGACAGGTTGGGTTTTTCATAGAGGATTAAGCAGGATTATGTTTCGAATGCAAGGTCATATATTTTGTTACGGGACCCATTTCTTGGCCGTCCTCCTCCCTCCTACCCTTGTTATCCGGCCTGAATTTCGGGGGACCTGTCTCTACATTGTAGTTTGGAAACAGGAAAGATTGTCTTGGTACTGTTTTTCTGATACTGGTGGATTAGTTTTAGTAATTGATTGTATGAATGGTTTGAAACTAAGGACAATGGAGATGACCCGTTTGGGAAGGAGGGTCCTTTACACTCTCTTCTGTCTTTTCTCCTTTAGACGTAAGTACCTATTAAAGGGCAGGAGTGTTTTTAGAAAGTAGAAAGTTATATATATCCCCCCTATCGCCTCTGGGCACCATAATTGCCCTTCTAGTTGGTGGTCATCTGTGACCACTTGTGGACCACATGTGACCCTCGTTTTGCTTATATTGCCAGTTATCTTGGGAATCTCGTTAACGATATGTCCATATAGGGCACTTGATTAACTCTGACTTTTTTTATTGAATTCAGTGTCTACCCTACCCATTCCTCTCGTTTTGGCAGTGATAGTTAAGTGTATGCCTCCTACTGGACTATCGTCTTTGACCTAAGAATTTTATCGTACTAAGTATGCCATGGCCCACCCTTAGCCTCTCACTCGATCCCTGGCGCCTATTGGCAAAGGCATGTTAAGTAATTTGAGAAATTTGTAAAACAGTACTGGGCATCCTGTTATTTTGGTCACTTTCGTGTCCCGCACTTCTTGGCTTCTCCCTCCTCATCTTTCGTCCCATCTCCTCCCCCTCTTCTCCTGAGTCACCTTTTCTTGGGAAATGGAATGTTGGCGAAAGAGGTCAAGTTGCCAAAAGATATTCACGAGAGTAATGCACACAATGGGATTGTTTGTGGGATGGAGGGGAAGGGTGGACTGGTCATTTCTTCTACTTATCTTTGTGGTCATTCTACTCCTAATACCGCATTTACACATTCGCGAATACGACGAGGCGAGTGGCGAGGCGAGCATGTTCGACGAATGTGTGAACACTACATTCGTCATTCACCTCGTGGTTCGCCTCGCCATTCGTGGCGCTCGTGTTGGAAGCGGTTTTTTTCACACGAGTCAAAGGGCGCGAGTGACCTGAGGCGATTTGAGAATGACTAGCTGTCGAGACAATACGAGTCAAAGGGCGCTAGCGAAGAGGTGATTGGAGAATGACCATCTGACGAGATATTCGGCGAATGTGTGAACAGTCATTCCTCATCCAAAGAATGAATGCGAACATTTCGACGAAAGTCTCGCCTCGTCATTCGACTCGTCTTATTCGCGAATGTGTAAATGCGGTATTAGATTTTTCTTAAGGGCTAGTCCTCCTTCTCCAGCCCCTTAGTTAATGATGCTAATTCGGGTTGATTCGCGAATAAACTCACCAGCCCCCTCACATTTTCGTGTTATGGCCTAAATTTGTTATCTTTGGAAATCACGAAGATTGAAATTCAAATAGTTCACGAAAACATGCGCCTACCACAGGACTAGTCTTTTAGAATATGACCTCGTAGTAGCTAGGCCAGCCGTTCGAACCTGGTCCCTGTTGTCGATGGAGTCGCGGGCCATATTCCGATTCGGGTCTTGTAGTGTAGTGGGTATATCCCAAATTCCTATTTGGGATTTACATTGAAGTGGTTTGCAAATTGCTGTTATCCGGTGACTAGCAACAATCCGGAAATGGCGTGTTTGTTGTGTGCATATTTCTGGTCCTGGCAAAATCTTCCTTCCCCCGTCTTGGTTTCTTTCGTCTCCCTCCTTAAAATGCGAAATTACTGGGTGGAGAGATATACAACTTCTAAGATTGTTATTGGTTTCTTAAAGAAACGAGCTGATCTCACTAAAGCAGTGGGCCATTAAGGGGGCCCCCAAAGTGCACGAAGAAAAATTATAGGGTTGCTGAAATGGTTATGGCAGTGAATTATTATTAATAATAATACTAGGGCGACGAACGACTATGTTTTCTCAGCTGTACTGTGGAAGAAACAGAAACCACCCCCTAAGGGTTTTCGGAGCAGCAGTAGAGTGGGAGTGTAGCAAAAGGTCCCTCCCCTCCATCTCTCTATGCCACTTTTTTTCCCCCTTCTTCTCACTGTTAAGCTCAGTGCCCATTTTGAAAGGAAGGGGGAGGAGGTCCCAGGTGTTACGATCGGATTTAAAATGAACCACCCCTGATGGATACTTGAAATGAATGAATATAGGGGAGCGGCAGCAGGTTTCACCCTAGAATCCTCTACTGCTTGTAAGTTTAGAGGTCTCCACGACCCGTAGAGAAGATGTAAGGGGGGGGGGGGGGCAGACGACACGAGAAGGAAAATATGAAGGGGAAAAAGAATTTGGTTTTAAGGGGCCGAACGGGACAAAGAACGCTGCTAGTAGATGGCCTATCGTTGAGCTGTACGTGATTTGCATAGCAAAACGGAATCCCCTAAGCGACCAGTTAATCTTTTAATTCAACATACGGATTAGGAAGGAGGTGGAGGGACGCTTTTACAGAGAAAGATGGGTAAGAGGATGACGCTAGGAGGATATCTTTTTGTTTTTTGGCTATGGTCAAAGTGACTACTCTATCCCTTTATTCCTCTTCATGCCCTTTCTCCTCCTTCTTAGTTCGTTCGCATTTTTTGACTGTCCTACAAATGGAGTTAGTAGGGGTGTCTCTTGTGGGTCTGACCTGAAGCACGTTTTTCCTACCTCCTGTTCTCTAGACCCCCCTTTTGTGTATGGAAGTAGCAGAAGGGTTGCGACATCCTCTTGTGTTCTCCTTCCTGGTTCCACCGCAGAGTCCATCATAGTCTTATGGTCCATGAGTGTCCATCTCCCTCCCAGCAACACAAGAATATCCTATTAAAACTGGTCTGTTGTTGTCCCCTGTTACTCCCCCACCGCTTCCCTTTTGACTCTGCCCTGGCGCTTTGTTGAATTATGGGCCATCTGCGAGAGGTGTTGCAGATCATCCAGCTGCAATTCCAGGATTTGTTGTTGTTTTGTTGCTGTTGCTAGAGGAATTTGCCCTTTTTTGTTAACCTACGGATTTTCGGAGGTTAATCGGTTTACATCGGTGGGTGTCCAGTTTCCTTTCTTTGTATGAACTTTAAGCAACGTCCCGGCCTCAGCGATAAATGCAGTGTGACCTCATGCTACTTCAGTAGTAGTATTATGACTTCAAATACTCTTTGGTGGGGCTACTCGAAAAAGTTAAGGAACGTTTTGAATTGTTAGTACTAAAATGGGTGGTTGTTTTTCTCATTGTGCAGTCTGCTGGTGGAAACCCTTTTTTGGGGGTAGGTGAAATGCGTTTATGCACTGAGTTAGGGTCTTCTTCGCCATTTCCCGGCTAAAGCATCTACCATCCTCTCCTGGGCTCTAGCCCGGAGTTGTTTAGCTGATGGGGCCTTTAGGAGCGGCTATATTGCGTTGGACACATCAGTTATTGTCTGATCACTGAAGTTCAGCAACGCTTCTCTAATACGGCCTCTGGACGGGGCTCTAATGCCCATTGTAGTTGAAGGGCCCTAAAACACCAACAAAACAAAGAAAAGGACCCTTGGACAGAGTGGCGACAGTTCGTTTAGGATCCTGAGAGTCTCGTGTTCCCTATTATTACGTCCTGAAAAAAAGAGAGGGCGGAGAAAGTGCTTGGCCTTTGTACGTTGTGAAAAACGGTTATCCGTAATGTTGCTGTTTATATGTAGGCGGGACTGCGGTGGCAACCTTCAGGAACTATGGGATGGAGCGCTAAGTGGTCGAAGGCGGAGGTGAGGGAATAAATGGACCCATAAAATCCAGAGCAAGAAAAAAAAACTGATAGGTTTATGGTCGTGTTAATTTTGAGTTACTCCAAAATTTTGAATATGCCTCCAACCCCTCTCTTTTTTGAATGCTTATTAACTTGCTTTCCATGTCCCCCTCCTTCCAACGTTTAAGGCTTTACACTCACCTCTACATTACCTCTTCCCATCCCTCCTCTTTTTCGGTTTAAAGGATCCTTAAATTCTTTTCAATATGCCCCCCCCTTTTTTTGTCGTCCTATCATCCTACTTTTTTTTCTGTCTGTGCTGGATCCTCTTTCCAGCATCTCGTGTAAGGCCTTCTTCCGCCCACTGGCCTTAAGAGGAACTGCTTTTATGACAATCTTGGTTTCTGATTCTTTATTCAAGAAATAGTTTCCGTTGACATGTGTTCGACATACGTGATTAGCGTTAAAAAATAAGCGGTCCCCATGTGTTATCTCAGATTTTTGCATTTGACGCCCTAATTCATAAAACTCTTTCCTCTGCGGCCGTCCGCCCTTGTGGCAAATTGAAGTCCGGTAGTGTTACCACGTGTTTACTGTTCCTGCTGCTAATGGGCTCAAAGAATGATATTGGATGCTTAGGGAGGAAATGGTCTCTTTCCTCCACCATTCCCATTATCAGTCAAGCACTAAATTGAATTCCTTGCCCTCCAAATCCTTCGTTTACCACTTTCCTTCTGCAGTCAGCCAGCCAGCCCTCTTTCCTAGAAACTACTTCTGGGGAATTGATTTAAAGGACCTACACTGCTATTGCACGACCCGCCTCTCTGGCGCAGTGGATAGCACGCTTGGTAACTGCGTCAGTAGTTCTAGGTTCGATACTGGCCAAGGTGGGTTGACTTCTTTCGAGCGACGGGGCATGCCCCGAATGCGCCTTCTTTCGGATGAGAAGTAAAACCGAGGTCCCATGTGGTGTACGATGTCATTTGCACGTCACAGAACTCTCTCTACTATGCAACGGGTAGATGAGGCCAAATTTCCGGATATAGGAGATCGGTGGAGTACCCCAACCAACAGTAGACCGACGATAAATAAGCATAGGAGTTGCAGCTTTGATCGGCAACCGGCTGCGGAATGACACTGCCCAATAGATTACCCTTGTGTCCATTCTGATGGACAAGATGGTGAGGGTGAACCCGGGTTGACAACCCGAGTTGACGGTGATTATGATCCCGACTATGTGATCCATTTATTAATTCTGAAAATGTACTAATGGATGGTGGGCGTACGATTGGTAACTGCGTCAGTAGTTCTAGGTTCGATACTGGACTGAGGTGGGTTGGCTTCTTTCGAGCGAGAGTGTCCCCGAATGCGCCTTCTTTCGGATGAGAAGTAAACCAAGGTCCCGATGTCATTTGCACGTCAAAGAACCCTCTCTCTACTATTCAACGGGTAGACGAGGCAAAATTTCCAGGAGTAGCATCTCGCCCCCTCTCCTGGCGTCGGTGGAATGCCCCAACGAACATTAGGCTGACGATAAATAAGCATAGGGGATGCAGCTTTGGTCGGCAACTGGCTGAGGAAAAACACTGTCCACTATATCGCCCTTGTGTCCATTCAGAGGGTCAAGATGGGTACCCGACCCTGCCATAGGTTGGAAAAGGGTTAGGAGTTGATTTCCAGTGCTCTTTCGCGAGTGAAAATTGGGACCTGATTGGGAAGACGCTCTTGATGCCCATTCGTGTTTTTATCCCCTTCTCGTCGAAGCCACGTTTTAATAGCAAAACGCAGCCAAAAATCGTCGCGTTAGTGTAGTGTCTGTGCAGTCTCGGCATTAGAACTACACAGTGGGACGGGGCTGGGATGACCTTGTAGTTGAAGGGCCCTTAAAACACCAGCTAACCGAAAAAAAATTAGTAGGGACCATGTAAGATTTTGGAAACCAGGGATTTATACTGTTGGTAATGTTTAGATCATACTTTAATTTTCGGATGTAGGTAGCGTCAATTTGAGCGATGGCGTCAGAAATGGCAGGAAGGAGGGCTGTGACTGGATTTTGACTCACTCATCAAGTGGCCAAGGTGACTCAGATGTCTGTCGGGACAATGGCACCTTTGAATGTTGCTAAGATCCTCGTTGGTCGTGTCTATACCACCACCCTTTCCAACTTTCTTGCGATTTATGTCTCTTCCTTCCGTTATCCGGTTCCCGTTACTGTGCCCCCAATTTTTTTTGCCTTCGTCACCCTTGTCACCCTCTCACTTCCCCTTCCTACACACACTTTTTCAATTCTCACTTTCTTGCTGTTGTGAACGCAATGGGAAATGGCGAAAGGGATCAATTAAAGGGCATCGCCCCTTCACTAGAGGTGTTAATCAATCACTTCAGCCTCATTTCCTGGGTCCTTTAGCTACTGAAATGAACTAAATGTGAAATGAAGGAGTAGAGAGGGAGGGAAAGAAAAATAGAGGAACCGTTTATGAAAATTTTAATATAGATATAAAGTGAAATGATTTCCGCTTATATTATCTTGGAAGACAGAGAACCATTCCTGAATATTGGACCTACTAAAATGTTTTTTTAGGCATGCCCAAAATCGATGCGGAACTAGAAAGGGTTGATGTCCCATTAATGACTATTTCACTATCCCTCTCTTAATTAATTAAAGACCATCATTAAGATGTTGGCAAAACTGACGAAGGACGATGACGTCGTCCTCCATGGAATGTCTACAAGAAGTTGTCCCTCCCTACCTTTGTACATTCCCTCCTCTCGTCTCCAATCCCTCGGGCCATAATTTTGGACATTGGTGTTGTCGGAGGTTTTTGTTGTTAGTGTTGTTGTTGTTGTCGTTGTTGGATGAAGAAAAATGACGGTTTTTGGAGGAAAAAGGCATCGAAGAATTAGTTGAAAGGATCACTTAGGAGATATTTAAGGGGGGATGTCGCAGAAGAAAAAAAGATTGAAGAGGGAGGGGAAGCCCCGTTAAGGAGAGAGAGACAGGAAAAAAAATGACGTAGCCGCCTTGCCAGAAACCGCCTGGAGACAACGTGGACCGAAATTTTAAAATCAAAATCGTGTTCAACATTATCTTCAGGTGTTAATGGGGAGGAAGGAATTGGGGAGTAAGGGAAACTGTTAAGTGCGACCTCTTGCGGGCAAAAGATGCTCTCGATAATCCTTTAATATCTTTCTGAAGATTCTTTCTTCCCCCCCCCCCCCCCACCCCTCCTCAAGATCAAGATGTGGAGTGTAGCCGTGGAAGCGACCCATCCCACCTACCTCCTTCTCGAGTTGGGACAGAAAACGACATTTTAAGGAGCTTTGCGTTGACCCGCTTGGTGTTATGAAAGGGACGTGAATCGACACTCATAACAGAGGGATTTGTTGTCGTCCTCCATCTTGTATCCTCGTCCCCCCCCCATATTACCACCCCCTCCCCCACCTCAGTGAAATTTTTGAGAGGGTTTGTGATTAGTGTGTCGTGGATTTTCATTGTCTGTGCCTGACTACCCTATTGGAAGAAAGTAGGCACTCTCATCGCATCTCTGGGCCGGTTCATCCACCTCCCTCTCCCTCCTTTCCCTGTTTACCTCTCTCTCTATCCCAACTCCCACTACCTTTCACCTCCCTGTATTTTTGGTTGGAATGGATTTGGGCACTTTTATGTCATATAAATCATTACGGAGGAAATGTTTGTGAGTTTGTAATTAAATTATTGTGTGCTGCTTTCAGAAATGTGATCTCTGACATAAATCATGTGTCTAATTTCAGGGACCCTTCTCCCTTTTCCTGACGCTTTCTTTTTGGGGACCTAATTGAACCTTTTGTTGTATTTTTTTTGTTCGTTTGCTCAACGACATCGAAATGAATGGCTTTTAAAAAGGACCCTTTCCTTTCACCCTGCATGATAAATGAATAGCCGTTATTTCAAAAGAATAAAGCCGGGTGGTATGTCGTCGATATGTTGGTTGTTGAGGGGGAGGGGGTCAAAAGACCTCTTCTTTCTCCGTATTATGTCCTCGGAGTTATGTAGCACCTCGGTTAATACGTAGTTTAAAGATTCTGTTATCGGATGGTGATAATGAGCATCTCGATATGACTTGGGACGGATGGCAGAAGTGAATCATTTTTGGAAGACGAACTCGCTCTCAACTGTTAGAAATACATCTCGTTACACACTGGGATGGGAAAGCACACTTGTTGTCCCTGTCGGCAGGTAATGGAGCCCTTCACTCGGACAGGATCGAATCCGCATCTTGCATCCACGACCTCAAGCACATTATCATTTAACTATTATTCGAAATGCATGGGTCCCACAAGATGGGAAACAACATATCTCACCTTCCCCTTTTCCTATAATGTATAAAAGGCCTCGCCTCTGGCAGGGTCGAGAACCCATATTGTCCCTCTGAATGAACGCACCGGTGATCTGTTGAACGGTAGTTTTCCGCAGCTGGCTGCCGACCAAAGCTCCATCCCCTATGCTTATTGACCGTCGGTCTACTGGTCGCGGGAACACTCCTCCGACCCCAGGGAGGCGAGCTTCTACACCTGGAAATTTTGCCTCATGTACCCGTTGCATAGTAGAGCGGGTTCTCTTACTTGCTGATGCCGTCCTACACCACACGTAACCTCGGTTTAACTTCTCATCCGACAGAAAGTGCACTCGGGGTGTGTGTCTCTGTCTCTCTCTCTCTCTCTCTCTCTCTCTCTCTCTCGCCCGAAGGAAGCCAACCCAGCTTGGGGAGCGGCTTATTGCGTTGGACACACCAGTTCTCGTCTGATCCCTGAAGTTAAGCAACGCAACCCCAGCTAGTACTAACATGGGTGGCCACTTGGGAAAACTAGGTACTGCTAATACCCAATAATCGTTGCATTAGTGTAGTGGCTGTGCAATATCTGCACTAGAACTACCGGTATACAGTGGACGGGGCTCTAATGACCTTATGGTTGACGGGACGGTGGAATTACCCCAACGAACAGTAGACCGTCGATAATAAAGCATAAGGGTTGCACGTTGGTCGGCAACCGGTTGTGGAAAAACACTGTCCAATATATCGCCCTTATGTCCATTCAGAAGGACGAGATGGGTACCCGACCCTGCCATAGGCGGGGAAAGAGTTAAGAGTTGCTTTTGCTATTCGTTGCATAGTTGAGAGGATTCTTTGACGCGCAAATGCCATCGTACACCACACGGGACCTCGAATTTACTTCTCATCCGAAAGAAGGCACACCGGGGTTTCTCTCTCTCGCCCGAAAGAAGCCAACCCACCTCGGTCCAGTATCGAACCTAGAACTACTGGCTCATTTCTCGAGCTTGCTACCCACTACGCCCCCGAGGCGGGTATTTGTTCCCATTATGTATGGAAGGATAAAAAGAGTCACTCATGCAACTTTCAGTGAGACGACGATGGTAAAAGTGTCCGAAATAACTATTGCCTTTAAATCCGCCGTGTTTTTATCTGGAAAGTGATTACTGGCGGTCAGTTGATGGCATGCTTTTGTGCGGTGAAAAGAAATAAGGCAGAATAGACGAATCCGAGGGTGGTGCTGGTGGCAGAGGATCGAAAGTCACATGATTTGTTAAAGGTGTTGTACTAGAGACAGTATCAGAGGATACTGACAATGTGCTGCGTGAGGGAATGTTGAAGGGTGGATTACCGCACCGCATTTATCCGGCGTGGTCACGGAGGCCTCCCTCTTCCCTCAACAAGGGAGAACACTTTAGGATTGGATGCTATAGATGCGATAATGGAACAGGGGTTAAGGAAAAAGGAGAGGGAGGGAAAGATGAGGATAAGGCCTTTTAGGAAACGAGGTGTGGCCAGTGTCTACGTCCAGAGGCTTATTGATTTAAGAGGGACTACCAAAAAATAAAGGGCTTCTGAGCTGGTCGTTCATCACATGATTCTTGGTCGGTTGATGGGGAAAGTCGCAGTAATCCTGTCCTGTGTTGCAGGGAACTTTTAGTAGTTGGGAAGTTTAAAATTAATGATTACTATCTTGTCGAATTTGGGGTAGTTTGAGAGTGGGGACATTACGGATGGGAGAGAGAGAGGGGGAATCGACGGAAATGGTATGGGCATGCTGTGCCCATGTTGGTCTTTATGGGGAGAAGATGGGGCAGAGGTAGACCAAAAGAAATAGTCATGGAGACGTTGGCAGTGTGTGGGGGAGTGAGGAAACTGTTGAGGAACAGGAGGGGGTTGAAAACCAAAGCTCGCTAATCCGATCCTACTATAGGCGGTATAAAGATATGATGATAATGGGTTAACCCCGCCTCGGTGCCGCAGTGGGTAGCGTGTGAGAGAGAGACTCCGAGTGCACCTTCTCTTGGATGAGAAGTAAAACCAGGTCCCGTGTGGTGTCTCTGTACCATATACCATGCAACGGGTACCCCTCTGTACCAGGTAGATCAGTCAACCTTTCCAGGTATAGGAGCTGGGTGGTGTGCCCCAAGGAACGGTAGACCGACGATAAATAAGCATAGGAGTTGCAGCTTTGGTCGGCAGCCGGGTACGGAAAAATACTGCCCAATATATCACCCCTGGGTCCATTCAGATGGACAAGATGGGTACCCGACCCTACCATTGGCGGGAAAAGCGTCAGGAGTTGTGCTTGATTATATTGAGTTATCCTGTAGGATTTAATAGGCAAGAGGTAGGAACCCGTTAGTGCTGACTTTAGAGCCAGGGCGGGGATAAAACTAGGAATCGCACAGTTCTAGGTTCAACTGGACTAGCCTTCTGACTCGGAATGGAAAATGCCCTCCTCCTCCTCCTCCTCCAATGGTAGGTCCTATTACAATGTTGCCTGTATCGTCGAGGGGCCCTTGTTGTGTTGACAGATGAATGGTTATTAGCTGCGAAAGTAGACTAGACCTAATTATCGATGGCTTTGCAGTGAGCAACTCATTTCGACGTTGCTGTCATTGGTGAATGTCCCTTCATATTATTGTGTATGTGCGCGCGCATGCCGCTGAATCTACTCATGTGCGGCCGACGTTATAGGCTCCTGAATGCTCCAAACTTCACTATCCCTGATAATCCCTTATTTCCCTCCGGAGACCTCTATTATTATGATTCCATTGTGACATTTATCATTCAGGTAGGAACACGTAAAATCGATTTCTTTCCTCTCCCACTCCATCTTCTCCCTTGTGCTGCCTGTTTCACTCTCACTAATTCTCTAGTCCTCCTTTCCCTGCCCTCTTCCCTCTCCTCCACTACTACTACTCTCCGCCCTCTCCCTCTCTCCATTCCCGTGACATTTATGGGCTAACTGTGAGGGGGCACACGAGGGACATATGGGAGAGAAAGAAAAGGAGGAGGTTATGTCTCTTGCGCAGAGGATCAATGTATACTTGTGTTTTGAGTGATAAAAACACTAAGGGCCCTATGTAATGTGTTTTGGGCGCAATGTTTTGAAAGAACAGCCTTAAGTCTTGACAGTCACAGACTAGTTAGGGGTGAGAAATACCGAAAGAAAGGGTAGTAGGTGAAAGAGGAGATGTGAAACTTGAAGTTTCTGAGTCTTGGGCGTGGTGATCGTGGTGGGGGAGGAGTTGTAGTGGAATGGTTGAGGGGGGTCGAAATAGTGTAACAAATCGTACGGTGCACCGTGACAGGTCTGCAGCCTGGTGTGATGTCTTTGTTTTTTTCCCTCTCCCGTTGCAACATGCTCTGCGTGAATCGTTGTTGTTGTTGTTATTGTTGTTTTTGTGTGTGTATATACGAAAAAAATCACAGAGAAGGGAAGGGGTCAGGATGATGCAATGGAGGACCAACTAAGCGACGTGGGTGTTGTTGGAATTGTTTTTTTTTTGGAGATATCCTTTTTTCGTTACCTTCAGTGTTGTGATATTTAATCTTGGAAATGGTCACCCAAACAGTTCATGGCGGTCGTGGCAGTCTAGGTAAATATGCTGTCAACAGTTTCCTCTCGTTCCTGATCATCAAAGTGCCCTTTTAAAATTCTTATTCAATACATCGTGTGTTCGCGACCAGGCCCTTCGGTTAGAGCGGCAAATTGCGTTGGACACACCAGTTCTCGTCTGATCACTGAAGTTAAGCAACGCAACCCCAGCTAGTACTGATATGGGTGACCGCTTGGGAAAACTGGTTACCGCTAATACCCAAAAATCGTCGCATTAGTGTAGTGTCAGTGCAGTCTCTGCATTGCAACTACGCAGTGGACGGGCCCTAAAACACGAAAAACGAAATCCAAATATTCGGTGGCTTAGTGGTTAGCGTGCTCCGTAACTGCATCAATGGTTCTAGGTTCGATTTGTTTGCTGGTGTTTTAGGGCCCTTCAACCACAAAGGTCATTAGAGCCCCGTCCACATCATAGTTTTGATGCAGAGACTGCACAGACACTACACTAATGCGATGATTTTTGAGTGTTAGCAGTACCCAGTTTTCCCAAGCGGCCACCCATGTCGGTACTAGCTGAGGTTGCGCTGCTTAACTTCAGTGATCAGACGAGAATTGGTGTGTCCAACGCAATTCGCCGCACCCTCTAGGTTCGATAGTGAACCGAGGTGGGTTGACTTCTTTTCAGGCGACGGAGATGCCTCAAATGCGCCTTCTTTCGGAGGAGAAGTAAAACCGAGGTCCCGTGTGGTGTACGATGGCATTTGCACGTGAAAGAACCCTCCCTACTATGCAACGGGTAGCAAAGCAACTCTTAACCCTTTTTCCCGCCAATGGCAGGGTCGGGGTGGGTACCCGACCCTACCATGGGTAGATGAGGCAAGAATTCCTAGGAGTAGGAGCTCACCCCCTGGCGTCGGTGGAGTGTCCCAACGAACAGATGACTGACGATAAATGAACATAGGGGGTTGCAGCTTTGGTCGGCAACCTGCTGCGGAAAACACTGTCTAATATAGCACCCTTGTGTAATTCAGAGGGGCAAGATAGGTACCCGACTCTGCCATAGGTGGGAAAAGCGTTAGGAGTTGCTTGCTATCCAGTGCACTCTTTGTATAAAGTTGTGCCTGAGTCTCCGCCAGCTTTTTGCGAATGTATTTATACGTTTTTCGTTTTAATTAAATAACATCGATGTCTCAATTGAATTGGATGATGGTCAGTCCTTGGGGGAAGAAGGATGCAACAATATGTAGTGGACAAAGGCTCTAGTAATTTAATTGGTTTCCATTATATTACCGCCGGACTGAAGTGAACTCACACCGCCAAGCGAGGTTTTGGATATTTAGATTGTTGTGGTGGAGTTGCCTTAGCCGCTGCCGTCATCATCATCTTTGGGTAAATTCCTCATAGAGGAGCCGCATTTTTAGAAGCAGGTGGAATTTGGGACGAATGCAACGGAGGTAAAAGGTCAAGAAGAGGGGGAAAAAAAGCAAGTACGAGACAGGAGATGTGTTTACCCCTTTACTGTGAGCTCGTCTCGGTAGTTCACTTGATAGATTGATTTGACTGATGATTGCCTTAGTCAAGGTGTGTGGTTTCTTTTCCATTTGGGAGGGGAGTGGAGGTGAGGGACGAGAGAGGTCCACACATAACTTCAGGTGCGGCAGTTTCCGTCCCGGATGGATATATTCGTATGTAGGTCGGTAATGTTCTCAGGTGTGGGAGCTCGTCGCCTGCCTGGCGTCAAATAACTGCATAGACCTAGCTAGCAGATCGTCTTCTGTCTTCAGTAATTGGAACCTTCTCGAGAGGTGTAATAAATGGCTCTCGTTGCCAAATGGCGTATTTTAGGTTGTTTGTACGATGCTGCTGCTGCCCACCTTTTGCTTTCTCTTCTTCCTCCTCGTCTTTGCTGCCGCCGCAACATTTTTCTCCCTTTTCTGTATTGTTATAGACGCATACCCAAAAAACTCCCCTCATGTTTCTTGAAATCCGAAGTCCTACAACTTGTTGAAACAACACTCGATGTTGGAGGGCGCTTTGAATCCTGGCTTCCTTTTACCTACCCACCCTCCCTCCAACGCCATTCGGAATTGTTGAAATAGTTGACTATCCTGTCTCCACATCGTAGGTAAATTTTTACATGTTTCCTCACGAGCCTGTGAACACCCGCCTCGGTGGCGCTGTTTGTAGCACGCTCGATAACTGCGTCAGTAGTTCTACGTTCGAGGCTTGTTTCGGGCGAGTGTCCCCAAGTGCGCCTTCTTTCGGATGAGAAGTACCACCGAGGAGCCGTGTGGTGTACGATGTCATTTGCACGCAAAAGAACCCTCTCTACTATGCAACGAGTAGATAAGGCAAAATTTCCAGGTGTCGGAGCTCGCCCCCGGGTCATCGGTGTAGTAGGTAGGCCTCGGTTGCGCAGGAGGTAGACTAGCCTTGATACCGAGGTTGGTTAGATTCTGGAAGTGGCTGTATTGCGTTGGGCACACCAGTTTGGTCTGATCACTGAAGTTAAGCAACGCAACCCGGGTTATTACTGACATGGGTGGCTGCTTGGGAAAACTGGGTACCGTTAATACCCAAAAATCGTCGTATTAGCGTAGTGTCTGTGGAGTTCCTGCATTAGAACTATGCTGTGGACGGGGCTCTAATGACCTTGTAGTTGAAGGGCCCGTAAACACCAACCAAACTAACAAAAGCAATTAGTTGGTTTCTTTCTGGCGAGAGAGAGAGAGGCCCCGAATGCACCTTCATTTGGATGAGAAGTCAAACCAAGGTCCCGTGTGGTGTACGGTGGCATTGGCACGTAAAAGAACCCTCTCTCCTATGCTACTCTACAATGCCGAATACTTTCGCTACCCTCCGCTGGCCTTGCCCTGTAATGTTATATCACCATTTGCAACCAGCATCTTTGAAATTAAAGGTCTCAAACTTGAATGAAGGAACAGCCGCTTTTTCTGGTTCCTACCTTTTTTTTCAATTTGATCAGGGACACTGTTGTTTACAGGGGTTGGACCATGAGTGACCCGCATGATTCCACATACAGGTTTATGTTTACCAACCAGAAGGGCTCATTTGGGTATTGTTCCATTGCCACCTTCCTTCCACTTCACAGGACTGCTGTTATGTGCTTCGCCGCTGATGTTCCGCAATCATGTGTAGAGCCCCCGGTTCCACCCGCCATTGTTTATTGTATATATTTAGTTGACCGACGGACCACCCAAATTCATTAAAAACTCTTCTCCCCGTTGAGTGGCTCTGCATGTGACTGTTGCTTAAAGAAATGACGACGATGAAATAATAATGATTACGGTCCCGTATGAGAATAATGACGTTAAGTGAATGACTGAAGTACGGCGAGGAGTGAACTGAAAGGTTCCATGGGGTATTGTTTTGTTAAAAGTGAGGCCTACGTCCATCTTTTTAGGGAAGAGGGTATAAAGAGAGGTTTGCAGCACCTCATCGTCCTATGCGGGCCGTCTCGTTTTCATGTCATCATTAAGTTGGCATTTATACCGTGCATCTTAAATAACATAGTTGGTCAGCACCTGTCCCGTTATCATGACGGGGCACTCTCTCACCCTCTCGTTTTGAGTTCTAGTAGGGCTGAGAGGATAGGTAGGTAAGCTTTCTTATTTCAACCTACCTCACCCTGCAGACTCCGGGTATTTGGGGAGGAGGGAGAGAAAGGGGAACCAAAGTATGTATGAACTGGCCGAGAGCAATAATTGTAGGTTATATATGAGAAGTTGGAATGGTGAGACAACGGGAATGGTCTCGGACCTGAGGCAAAATTGAAACAGATGGGGACGTTAGAATAGAGTTGGACTACTTGTGAAAGGAGGTGGAGGCAGGGTAGAGGGGTGAGTACATAGTGATAGAGAGCTGCTGCAGTAGGAGCTCGAGGGGAGAGGTGTGCTGTTGTGTGGAAGAATTGAATGATGATAGGATGGTGCAGCTGTGCAGGATTTTTTTGTTCACCTCTTCGGCGAGTGCACGAGTCGTCCCGATCAGTCAAGCAACTCTTACTGATCACGTGACGTCGCGCACCTCATAAACCTCGTCTTTCTCTTCTTCATGAACTTTTATATAAATTTTTTTTGGAAAAATGTAAGGGAGTAGGTTAGGGAGTGTTGTCTTGGGTATGATGTTGTTGATATATTCTCCATGATAATAAGCCTGGAAGACATATTTTATCTCATTTTCCCTAACTACAAAATTGAAAAGGGGGACGGTATGAAGCCAGTTCTGTTTGTGGGACGATAAGTTGCTGGAATGAGCGCGTTTATACGGAGGTGGGGGGAGGGGGGCTACGTTAACAACTGACATCGAGTGCGCGCCTGTTTTTTCTTCTTTAAAAATCTTCTCATTAAGTGCCAAACAGTAAGTTATGACGTGCTTTAACCTAATTTGCAATTTTCGTCATTCATTTTCCCTCCGTCAGCCTGAGGGTACAAGAGGGCGATTAGTACCAATTAAAGCCTTTGAAGACAGCGATAGGAAAGGCATTCAGGTCCGCCGTTTTTTCGTCGCTTACTCTTATAAGAGTAAGCACTTTGTAGCAATTACTGCATTCCTTACGGAAATCCGGACACTGTTGATAATCCAGAAAGGTAACATATCATGGGGTGCGCACACACCCTCTGTTAATAATTTGGTTCGGCTACTGGGAATATGAAAATGATTGATATTTGGTTCGGAGTCTTAAGAAGGTGGTCCTGTGCTTTGCCAAATTCGGCATAAATATATTTCAGCGTGGCAAATAGTGGAGGGAAAAAGGACAACCCCAATTATAAACACCACGTACAGTATGATTTTAATTTTTTTTTTTTTTTTTTTGGAAATTAAGAAGTCGTGCCTCACATTCCTGAGATCTGTGAACCAAAAACAATACTGTACCATTTTACAGTTCATTAAATTGTAACCATATGACGGAGATCTTATCAGGTATTTGCGCCACCCTCCTACCCCTTCATGGAGAGTGGTATTTCGCGATCAGATTGAATTGAATGTTTAGATTCCCGTCTGGGACCGTCCGGTGTATACAAACTTTGTATGTTAAGTAAATGCTAAAAACATGACCGAGGTTGGTTGTGCGCTTCATCTGGGTCCTTATGAGTAGCTTCCACTTTCGAAAATACGTTGTTATTGGGGACGGGGAGGAGAGGAGAAGAGAGAAGGGGTGTCATTTTAGTTGGACAATTTTTTTTTCCTCAACCCATCTAATGACAGACGTTTGTTTTTCCTACCCTTGACCTCATTAAAAATCATTTGTTTTATGCTGATTTGTAAAAGAATTTATTTTTTCGGACGTGAGTTTATGTGGACCTTTGCATGACTTGTCATCTGCGTCCTCGTCCTCCTCCTCCTCTCCTCTGCATTCCGAATTCTTTTCCTTTTCATTGGGTAGGAGGTGATACCCCTGGTGAAATCAAGGGAAAATGTAGATTTCATCGCAGACTTACGACCTTCGAAATTTGGATGCCCAGTCGTTAGATGGCTGCTGCGGTTGACCTGTATGCAGTTGGCTTATGGGCTCAACAACGGCAGGTGGATGTAGGGAAGGATTAATGCGTGGATGTCTTTGGTAGATAAAGAGGCCATTTTCGTGGGAGCGGCCTATCCATAACCCCATTGCCGAATCTCTTTGGTTTCCTCTTGCAACATGTCGAGATCTCATTGATAAATATTTGAACTCCTACCGTTTTAAAAAGTTTGTAGAAATTTGAGAATTTAATTAAAAATGTTCAAGTGGTGTTGTTGGTGGAGGTGGGGGTGATTCACCATGTTACCTATGCAGTTCCTCTTTCAGGGTCACGTGACGATGCTACTCTTTCTCATCCTCATTTCATTCCTGTTTGTCCTATTTAAAACCCATGGTTGTACGTCATGATATTTGGGTTAATCCAATTGAAATGAAACTATTCAGACTTATCTCTCGCTCTCTCTAGATTTGATTGTCTATTAAAATACAGTCGAGGGGTCTAGAGGAGGAGGGGGATGAGAATCAAGGTGGTTAGAAAATATCCTAACTTGAAAGTTTTGGTGAGAATTCTTTCCATTAACCCTTTAATTTGGTTTATGATCTTGTGGTCATCCTGCAAGTAGCTCTTCGTACCTCTCTGATCTTACTGTCTCATCTCAGGCGGCGTCTCTCTCTCTCTCTGTCTCTCTCGGTTCCATGGTCACTCTAGTAATAATGATGATAATAATAATAATGACCCTCCCTCTATCCCAGTCGTGTTTTATTCATATGCGCAGGCTGATGGGAGCGCCTTAATTGCCTCTGCTACTCTAGTAATTCATTATGCAAGTGCTCTAATTAGACACGCCAAATGTGCTTTTATTACTACACTGTACAGTTGTATTGTGTATATATTTATATCTGGGGAACAGTAGAGAAAGGTTTTATACGATTAACGGAAGAGTAAAAGCTGCTGAACCAATGTATAGGCCACCGTTTTGTGTCTTAGGTGTCTATCTAGAGACTTATCGCCGGCAGTTGACGACTAATTGCTGTAGATTTTGAAATGACGCCATTTCACGAACAACCCCCGTGTCACAAGATTGTGCGTTGTGGTCGTGGCATTTGCAGTTTTCAACTTAGCGAGTGGTGAATTTATATCCACCGGGCGCTTGTGCTCATCCTTCCTTAGTCACATAAGACACGGTTGACTTCATCATTTCTAACCCCCCCCTCCCCTTTTTCCTGTATGCCAAAGTCGGGCACCCACCCATTTGTCCCATCGAAGCCTGTTGACACTCGGCCAACGATTGGACTTTTATTTTTTGATGCAGTCGACTTGTCGCCGATCTACTGCTACAACCTCGTAATTATTGAACGTTGGCAGGTTGGGCGAGGTCCTTTACCTGAAAATTTTGCCGCCGATCTCCATGATGATATGATGGACTCTTTCACGTGCACTTGGTGACATCGTAGGGAGCGGCTGTATTGTGTTGGACACACCAGTTCTCGTCTGAATACTGAAGTTAAGCAACGTAACTGCAGCTAGTACTGACATGAGTGGCTGCTTGGGAAAAGTGGGTACCGCTAGTATCCAAAAATCGTCGCATTAGTGTATTGTCTGTGCAGTCTCTGCATCAGAACTACACAGTGGACGGGGCTCTAATGACCTTGTAGTTGAAGGGCCCTAATACACCAACAAACAAACAAATCCAGCTAGTGCTGACATGGGTGACCGCCGCCCTAGTGTCTGTGCAGTCTCTGCATGGATGGAGTGCAGTGGATGGAGCTCTAATGACCGTTGTTGTTGTAGGACCCTAAAACACCAACTCGTAACGCTTATCCTGCCAATGGCAGGTTCGGAATGTACAGAGTTATTCTCTCCACTGCCAATTTGACCTATCAGGGCTGCTTGCAGTGTATTCAATTAGAATTAGAGCACAAGGGTGATATATTGGACAGTGTTTTTCCGCAACCGGTTGCCGACCAAAGCTCCACCGACGCCAGGGGGGTAGGGGGCGAGATGCTACTCCTGGAAATTTTGCCTCATCTACCCGTTGCATAATAGAGAGGATTCTTTGACGTGGAAATGCCATCGTGCACCACACGGGACCTTTGGTTTACTTCTCCCCCGAAAGAAGGCAAGTGTTGGGCCCCTTTTCTCGCCCGAAAGAAGCCAACCCGAATCGAATCTAGAACCACTGACGTAGTTACCGAGCGTGCTAGAGCGGCAAATTGCTTTGGGCACACCAGTTCTCGTTTGATCACTGAAGTTAAGCAGCGCAACTCCATTTAGTACTGACATGGGTGGCTGCTTGGGAAGATGGACGGGGCTCTAATGACCTTGTAGTTGAAGAGCCCTAAAACACCAACAAACAAATAACAAAACCGAGCGTGCTACCCACTGCGCCACCAAGGCGGGTCGAAGGGCCCTAAAACACCCAACGAAACAAAAAGGTGACTTCGTACAGCCCCATACGGGCTTTATTCCATCCCTCTCGCTCGAAAGAAATCTTGACCTGGGCCCATGAAGTCGTACCCATTCACTGTTGAGGCACATTGAACCTCGGGCGAGATTGGACAGTGGTTAAACGTTATCTAGTATTGTCCCCCCCTCCCATCTCTATCCCAATTCAGAATCTAAAACGGAGCATTGGCGTTAGCAGCTGCTGAACCGGCTGTTATTTTTTGGTCAAGAATACCGCTCACCGTCCTTTGGCCTGCCGCCTTCTCTTTCTCCCTTCGTCTTTTCTCTGCTCCCTGTTGGTCGCTTTTGGATGATCAATGCATTGCCCACTGGTGAGGTAAAACTAAACACCTCTTGGATGTCCAAGGGACACTCGGTAATTTATTGACTGGTGATTTCTTTGGATCAGGGCAACTCCAGTGAAGCGGGACAATTTTACCCCGATGAACAGCTCAAAAGACTTCTTGTAAATTAAGAAATGCATTTAGTCATCCGTACGTCTATCTTTTGCTTTTCTCCGGGCCCTTTCTGCTTGGTTGGAGTTTTTTTGTGTGTGTGCTGTGTCTGGTGCCCTCTGCAAAAAGAAAATTGAATAAAAAAGAAACGTAGGATATTTCCTCTTACATCAAAGATGAAAAGGCCCTCTTCGGTGTAAATTTTGAATGAAATTCAACTTGAAGTGCCCCATACCTTTTGAAAAAAGAAAATAATTGATACTAGTTTTATGTTTGGGACCGTGGTGTTAGGATGGACCCTTTTCCTTCCTCTCCACTCCATCTCTTGGGTCTGTTATACTTGTTCAATACAATCTTCACTCCTATTCAGTTTTTATGGGCCACTTAAGTCGTGGATTTGGAGAGGGGGGTGGAGTAGAGTAGCAATAGGGCCATTTTGAATCCATTGAAAAATTTCATCTTCCACTTGAAATAATGTGCATCCTTTTTGTTGCGCGCGATTTATTTGCATTATGTTCAAGATCCGTGAATAAGATTCGTGACCATATCATTCTCTCTTCACCCCCTTCCACTCATCTTTGTAAGGTTCCTTCAAAGAATATGGTTAGGGTCTTTTGATTGCCTCCCCCCCTCACTCACTGTCTAAAATACATTTCTTTGGGACCACAAGATTTCACCTGCCCTTTCAAGAAGTTTCTTGTTGTGTTGTTGTTATTGTTAAGTGGCACATTTTCGTCGTGTCTTTTTATCGGTCTTTTCCTTTCTTCCCACATCTACCAGTTCCCCCTATGGTCCTTTGTCCATCTGGTCATTTTTTTCCTGTTCCGTAAAATGTTTAATCAGAGTTTCAAGCGCACCCTGTTTCTTCTCCTTTCTTTTGAACTAAAGACCACTTTTCGACAGAAATAGTTTGAAGTGGGACCCCCTCGTGGGGCTTGAACCCTTCTCTATATGTTTCGAAAAGCTCTTTAAAGCACCTCTCTCTCTTTCTATACGGACTGTTGTTGTCCATCTGTCACCCTCATTTTGAATAGAAATGCAGATCTAAAAATTTTGAGGGTTTAGTACCCTCTCTCTCTCTTCGGTCAGACATCCTGGGACAGATGGTGCTTCTTGAATCTGTGAAGTTTTTTATTTACCCCTCCTCTTTTCCACACTTGTCTTGTCATAAGGGTCTTGATTGGCTAGTGTTCCCATCACACCTATATTTTCCAATTAAATGTTCTGAATGGGCCGCACTATCCATCTGGAGTGTGGATAGGGCAGTTAAAGGCAGGGGGTAGAATGAGGCATAAGGGGAACAGTTAGTAAAAGCGGCAAGTAGATGAAGTGTCTCATAATAGCATGAGAGAAGTGGACAATATGACCATTATAATGCTGACGAGCGCTGAAATCATTTATTAAAACGCTCGCTTTTAAAGTCCCGTCTCTTCTGTTCCCCTCCCCCTCCCCCACTCGCCTGGCCTTGGCACTCCCTCCCCCTCTTCCAGGCACTGTTTAAAATGCAGGCCCGAAATGGGATGCACCACACCCTCTCATTTTATTGACTTATCATTCATCTGTTTAGTTTGCTTGATTTTTCCTTGTGGATGTCCCCTATGTTTTTCCTACAACCTACATCACTAGGATGATTCCTTTGAATAATCGCAGGGGGTTTGGGGCAGGAGGATCAGTAGGGATTGACGATAGATTTAGGACAGGACAAAGCAGATCCGATCCCACTTGGAACACAGAAAATCGAAAGGGGAAGTATGCAAATGAGGCATTCGAGCCAAGGGTGTTGTAGGTATATTACACGATATGTAAGGCATTTGCCGTTACAGAGAGGGCGATGGTGAAGGGGAGGACCCCAATCTGGCTCATAAACTAAGGACCCCGACGGTTGTGCTTGGGCTTAGGGGTTCAAGCTTGCTACTATAAGGCACTTATAGCGTTATAACCTCCCTCTATTTTCTGTGCATAGATCGAAGAGCCGATGTTGAGGCGGCAACCCTGTGATCTACCTGCAGCCGACTGAGCTTAGGGTAAAATTGCACCGCACACACACATACTGAAAACTGGGTGGTTAATTTTAAAAGTTCTTGCGTATAGGTGGCGTGTTTGTAGCTCTTTTCTGTAGGTCCATCTGCAGTAATTTTTGGCCACTCCTTACTGCTCTTTCCGGATATTTTTTTCAAGAAATGTCGTGATTCAACATTTTTTGTTTGCTTGAAAATGACAATGGTTTACATTTTCTCACACCTTTAACACCATCCCTCTACCCCTCTCCCCCTCTGTGCACTCACATGATGTGTTTCACATAGCCCCTTGAAGAGTGATGGTCCCCCACCCATTTAGCCTTTCCCTTTTTTTGTCCTCATCCCCCTCCTCTTTCATCTCCGTCCTTGTTTCGAAGGTATGCCGTTGCTGTTGTTGTGTTATCGCTTCAGGCACCTGATCTCTGGGGTCACCCCCTGTTAATGCACGCACCATCTACCTGTCCATAAAGGTCGTAAATACCGGTTTTTTTGACGTTAGTGACGCAAGACCGCAATGAGTTCATTAGTGTAGGAAACCGCCGCTGACGTGATTGGCTGCGCGCTCATTCGTGTCACCGGCCATTCAATGAAGTGGGACAAGTGCGCGTGTGTCCATTAAAAACGTCACACCGCGTGCGCCGTCCGAGGACTCCACGTGTCGCTGGTAGGTGTCACACACGCATGACTTCTCCGTGGTGTCTGTAGCATTGGGGACAAACAAAAGGAGGTGAAATGAAACAAGGATATGAATCAGGCCCTCATACTCCTTAGTCAGGACCGGTGCTAGGGTCTGCAGCTCCCACTTGCAAATCTCAAGTGGGAGCGGCGAATTGCGTTGGACACACCAGTTCTCGTCTGATCACTAGGCAACGCAACCCCAGCTAGTACCCAAAAATCGCCGCATTAGCGTAGTGTCTGTGCAGTCTCTGCTTTAGAACTACGCAGTGGACGGGGCTCTAATGACCTTGTAGTTGACGGGCCCTAAAACATCAACAAACGAAAATGCAAATCTCAAATAGGGGCCTACGCTCCCATCCTCTTATCACTCCTAAAATCACTGGTTCTCGTTAATAAATGATAGCGAACTTGATTTTTGAACCATGGTTTATAGGTTCGATCCTGACCCTATATGCTACTGTTTGTTCTCTTCCCGGACTTTCTCTCATTTTCCCTTGATGCCGTACTGCGTTTCCTTTAGGGTTTTCTGTACAAAAAGGCATATTTTCTAAAGGGGTTTCTTCACCACTGCAAAGGTGGGCTCTTTTTGAAGAGACTCGCATGCCCCTTCATTGGACCTGTAATCTCCATCCCACCCCCTCGGTAATTCTCATCTGCCGTTAATCCGATAGACCAATTATATTTATAAGCTGCATGACATACTTCACCCCTTCCCCTCTCCGCCATTTTGTTTCTACTGTCTGAAATCTCATGTTAAGAGAAGCCGCGCGCGTCGTCCACCCCCATCAACAGTGACCCGGAGCTGGGACTCATCGTTTGAAGGTCTGTGAGAGGGATTTAATGGATTTTAAGACGTGTGTTTGGCGTGTCGTCATCATCATCTTATCGTCCTTTACTGGGGCAGGAGCTTAACTTGATTTGGCATCGGCCGCTGTCGGAGAAGAAGGGGGAAGAGGGGTTTTTTTTTCTAATCGCATTTTCGGTAGGATTTATATTGAAATCTAAGGGAACCAACCCTATGATGCGCTGTCACGATGGGACGGAGGGAAGGAAGGAAGGTAGTTGGTGGCCACTCACGCTCTTGCTGGGGAGACGCAAAGGTTGAACGGAGCCCTTTTTTCTATTTTAGTAGTTTACTCCTCTAGCAATATCCCCCTACTGTCCCAGGAGGCAAGCATCGTGACCCATTCTGTTCTCCTTTGCCCTTTATTGCTGTCCCTTGTGTCCTGTTCTCACACGATCAATCTCCTCGCAATGCACTACCTGGTAGAGGTCGCTGCATAAGTCATGTCCCTGGGTAAATTTATCGATTTAAGGGGGGAAACAGCAGAGACTGTTTGACGATAATGCTGATTATAGGGCTTCTCGTCTCTATCACTGTTTTGCCCTCATCAGCTTCACTACTCCATGTTGATTTCTTTTTGGGGGTGTGGGGATAGGATGCAGCAGGCCACGAGTGCAGGGTTGCTTTGATCTGTACTTCTCCTACCCCCTTCGTGTAACTGCAATGAAGGTGTCCCGTTTACTGCTAAACAAAAATACTATATTAAAAAGTCCGCCCCATGTGCTCCTCATCAACGCCCATCAAGATTTGTGATTGGGACGTAGCTACATGGTTACCATATATACTTCTATGGTGCTTAAAGGGGTGAGAGGTGAGCTTGAAACCAGCCGGCGGGTGAATTTCATGGCTGACTACAGTCCAAATGAATATCTGTAGTATTATCCACATTTGAAGCTTGTCGGTGGACCGTGGTAAATATTAAAAGTTTTGTCCCCACCCCCGTCCCCCCGCGCTCCTTTCCGTTCATATCGCCACTAACACTTGTCAGGCAGAAAAGTCAACTAAACCCCCTCTCTCCGCCCCCTCCCGTCTTTTTAGTTCGTCAGCGATGTTGTTGAACGTGGCGATTGAGCCGCCAATGATGATAGGACTTTACAGTAGTGAGTAGCGCGCTAGGTATCGTGCTAGGTAACTGCGTCAGTGGTTTTAAGTTCGATACTGGATCGAGGTGGGCTGGCTTCTTTCGAGCGAGGGACATGCCCCGAGTACGCCTTCCTTCGGATGAGAAGTAAAACCGAGGTTCCGTGTGGAGTGTACAATGGCATTTGCACGTTAAAGAACCCTCCCTACTATGTAACTGGGTTTGTTTGTTGGTTGGTGTTTTAGGGCCCTTCAACTTCAAGGTCGTTAGAGCCCCGTCCACAGTGTAGTTCTGATGCAGAGACTGCACAGACACTACACTAATGCGACGATTTTTGAATACTAGCGTTACCTAGTTTTCCCAAGCGGCCACCCATGTCAGTACTAGCTGGGGTTGCGTTGCTTAACTTCAGTGATCAGACGAGAACTGGTGTGTGTAACGCAATTCGCCGCTCTTTATGTAACTGGTAGATGAGGTGTAGGATAGGAGCTCTCTCCCTGGCGTCAGTGGAATTCCCCAGCGAACAGTAGACCGAGGATAAATAAGCATAGGGTTTGCGGCTTTGGTCGGCAACCGGCTGCGGGAAAACATTGTCCAATAGACCCTTGTGTCCATTCAGAAGGGGAAGATGGGTACCCATCCCTGCCATAGGCGGCAAAAGAGTCAGGAGTTGCTTGTTTTGATATTGTACTTGTTGTATTGATGGGTGACATAAGCTGTTAGTAAACTGGAGTTGGTTATCAGTAGAGGATAGGGTTGAGGGGGGGGAGATGGGCTGATGGGTTCGATTGTCATAGAGGGTGGTATGTGATCATTGTGGAGGAGATAAGTCTGCAGAGGTGCAGGAGGAGGAACATCTCAAAGTTGCTGCCGACAGTTTCACCCCTCCCCCCTCTCTCCGTCATCCAGCAGACGTTGGTCAAGTCTGGTCTTTTGAAAGGTGTGTAACCCAATTGGAGTTTGAAATGCTTCCCCTGCCCCTACCTTGTCCTCTCTTCCGAAAAAAGGTAAAGGAGAAACTTGTTTGATTTATGATTTGATTTCAGTGGTGTCAAATGACAGCTGTTGTTGGGGTGTCATTTGTTTTAAAATGAAAAATTGGCAACAGAGAAAGCGAGGCTTTTTGTGGAGTCTTCTGAGGAGTTGTTGGGGGAGAGGATAGAGAGGTGAGTGGGGGAGGGTCATGATTTTAGTGAGTGCTTAGGGTGGCTTTTTTTTGTCATTATTGATGCCCTACTCTTATAGACATCATCACTCACCACCCCTTCAAGATGGCATTTTTTCCTGTAGTTGCTCCCTCCCCCTCTTCTCCAACCTTCGTGTTGAGTTGTTGGGAAGGGGGGTAGGGGAAGAGAGGGGACACACGCACAGAAAAAAAGAGACAAGGCCAAGGTTGGTTTGGACTGTGTGAACGCCACACAACAGACGTGTTCAAAAAATGAGGTCTAATAAAAAGTGATAAAAATCAGCAATTAAATAAGGTTGGGCGTGTTGCTGTTGTAGTTGCGTCTATTGTTGTTGGTTGCTGCCTAAGAAATTGTAGGGATCAAGGGAGTCCGGTCTCATCAAGTTGCACCTTCCAAAAAAGACTGTTTAAAGAAGTAGATTCATGTTGACTGGCATTGAAGAGGCGCCGAACTAAATATGTACACACATACTGACGATCTCCTCCTGTGAAGAGGGTTGTGACGACTGGTATTTGTTTCTGGGTTGTCCTCCACATTTGCCTAAAATTTAGGCCGGTGATGGAAGTGTCCGGTTAGGGAAAAGGAATGAAATCGTTTCTGCACCTCTAATTTACCTGAATGCGGGCTGGTTCCCTTTACAACTGACGTTACAGTGGTAGTCGTGCGACGGGACAACTGGACCTTATCATATTTATTCCGTATGGGGAGGGAGTGGCTTATTGTGTTGGACACACCAGTTCTCGTCCGATCACTGATGGTAAGCAAGGCAGGGAGCGGCGAATTGCGTTGGACACACCAGTTCTCGTCTGATCACTGAAGTTAAACAGCGCAACCCCAGCTAGTACTGACATAGGTGGCCGCTTAGGAAAATTGGGTACCGCTAGCATCCAAAAATCGTCGTATTAATGTAGTGTCTGTGCAGTCTCTGCATCAGAACTACACAGTGGACTGGGCTCCAATGACCTTGTAGTTGAAAGGGCCCTAAAACACCAACAAACAAGCAAGGTAAGCAACGCAACCCCCAGCTAGTACTAACATGAGTGGCCACTTGGGAAAACTGGGTGCTGCTCATACCCAATAATCGTCACAGTAGTGTAGTATCTGTGCAGTCTCCATTTGGAACTACTCAGTGGACGGGGCTCTAATGACCTTGTAGTTGAAGGGCCCGAAAACACCGACAAAACAAAAAATTCGTATGGGGTAGGGTGGCATATTTCTCTTTCTAATGGGCCGTTAGTGATGGTCACTCATTCGTTACCATTTTTCTGTAATGCACGTTCTTATCTACTCCCATCTGCCTCATGAAACGTGTAAGCAATCTAGAGATACTAATGTTTCATTTTATGGGACGGGGATGACCAATATTCCCCCCTCCCCCTCACTCTCTCAATGACCTATTCATAGTTAATGTTGTCAAAGTCTGTGTTGGTCATTTAAGCGATCGCTCAGCGTTGATTTTGGCTCACCTGTGTACCTTTTGACCAGCGTTGTATATCGTTTGGGCTATTTCGGGTGTGGTCTGACACCCCCACCCTTTCGTCCTGATAAAATTACTCTTCACCTAATCTTTCTCAGTCGTTCATTAGTAGTTCATTCCCTTCTTTAACCGTGTCCTTCTTTTTTATCCTCCAGCCACGCATTTATAGACGCTGTCCAGTCGTTTTGACCACCAGATCCATTAACGTGGTTTCCTTTTCCAATTCTTGAGATTAGAGACTGCTTAAGACTTCCGCCTTCTTTATTCTCCATTTTCATTCAGGCCGACTTTTGTAATTCAGTGGTGGCAAAGCATTTCGTTAGCATGTGAATTTCGGTGTGGTTCTATGATGTCCCCCCCTCGCTCCTCATTGCTTCGTGGACGGGGGTGGGGGCGCAGCGTCTTACGTAGTCCAGCGGTGTTGAAATTGACTTACTTTGGACAAGGAAGGGCGGCCAGGTACCCAAGAGGCATTGAGCTGAAGTAGGGTAAGGAGGCGGAGATGATGGGAGTCGGACGGCCCAGTAGAGAGGAATCGCCCTTTTGGACTGAGGTATTCGACATGGTTGATGGGTGGGTTGGTTTTGTACTTTTATGGAGTTGCGCGACCTTTTCTGGCGAGTCACCTATTTCTCTCTGTTGGAAATTTGAAATGGTGCTTTTATGTCCCACTTTTAGTCGTGTTAATGTCTAGGCAATAGAAAGATATAAAATGATAATTTGTTCCAATTTCGTTTTGGGTCGGGGTCGAACTAGTCAGTGGACCTCATTGCTGGTGCCGTTCGGACAGCCCTGCTGCAACGAGACTTTGCGTTGCACACGAACAGCTTCCGTATTGCTCCGAGAGTTGGGAGTATTATATGGTTTTGTGTTCATTTTAATGGGACGGAATTCTGTACCCCTTTTTCTTCCTAAAAGTATGTAAGGCATCCAGTTGCCCTCCTTGGTTCATTCACACATGATTTTACCTCCTCATTTTGATTACATTTCTAATGTCTGAATCGTGACCTCCATTGAATGGGATGAATTTTGATACTTTTCTGAAATTGAACTCTTTATATCTGTTCATGACTGCACTCTCATCCCGGCATACGAAGAAAAACCGAATTATTTTTCTAAAGAGGGTTTGAAGAGGGGACGAGGCTGCAGGTGGAATGTGAACAGGTAACCAACACAGGGGTCCGGTTTGAAGATGAAGAACGTGAAGGTTTTGTAGTCCGTATCAGGACCTGTTGGAGGTTTTGCGATGGCCTAAAATATTTGCAAAAGAACTATTATCATATTTTTTTTTAGAAATTTGAAATTGCGGGGACCCCTGAGCTTTGGGTCTCGGTGTGAGGCCTGATAAATCGACACCTGACCCTGCCCTGTATGTTTCTCTTGATCACGATAGTTTATAAACAGAGCAGTCTTGAATTGACTTTTTACTGGGTTCAGCTTACCTTTAACGGCGGCCTGTCACATATCGGTTTCTGGAAGTATTTAACCGTGACCAGGGCGGGCAGGGCGAGCACCTTCAACTGGGAATTTTGCTAATCTACGCGTGTATTTTGTACAGAAACACAGTTTTTCTTCCCATCGCCACTGAAGGCCCGCGACCATGAGCTCACCAGCTCATCCTGCCTGTGGCAGGGTCGGGTCTGTGGGTTCTAGCTCTCCCCTTCGGCCTATCTCCCACGAGGTCCCCCCTCCACCCCACATACTACCATATCCTTACGGACAACCTGCCCCCACGTCTGCTTTGGTCTCCCTCTGCCCCGGATGCTTCCAACCACCTGCATTTCTGTAATGGACCTAACGAACTCCTCCTCCCCTCTTTTCATTACGTGTCCATACCACCTCAGTCTACTCTCCCTCATTTTTTTCCGCGATGTGCCCCCACCCCAAGCTACCCCTAATATACTCGTTCCTACTTGCATTCTATTTACGTCGCTCGCTATCGAGGCGGGGGCTCTTAGGAATAATATCTCAGTTAGACCAAGGTCTAAGAGTCCAGGATTGATCCCATGATCGTATTGTTAGTCAAAAATGTCATAACACGGTCCAGTAGCGTAGCCAGGATTTTTTAAAGGGGGGATATGACCGGCGATAGGGTATATAGCGCTTTGCTGTATATAACTGATCCATAAGGACAAATAGGCAGCCGAGGCACAAGGGGGGGGGGGGAAGGTTAACTCCCAAACTCCCCCTTGGCTACGCCACTGACACGGTCTACAGATACCGGCTCAAGTTCGTTAATTACGGCCACGAAGATCTAAAAATGATCCTCCTTATTTCTTCGATTTTTCGAGGAATTTAGTTGCAACTTCTTTCCTACCATTCCCTCTTGGTTCACCCAAGGCTCCAGTTGGCCTCCTTCTCCTCCCCGTCCCGGGCTCCACCCTTTTTAAAATTATGTCCTTGTCTTTCGAGTGTTGTCCATTTTTTTTTCTTTTTGCATAATGGGTTATCGAAATTTAGGCTTGAATTGTTAATCAAGTTTGTGTTTTTTATCCTAAATTGAGTCTTTTGTCCGGACGACGGCGGCTGCAGTGGTTCATGTTAAGGGATTGGATAGTTGACCATTCACTATCACTCACCTGTAATTTAGGTATGCAGATCACGGGGGTGCTTACGTATGCGAAGTGTTTGGTCGCACATTGAGAGGAAGAGGAGGAGAAGGAGTTGGGAGAGAGAGCGGACTTGTTGACTGACCACTTGGACTTCTTGTGGCGTCTTTCAACTACTTCCTCCCTTAACCTCGTTCTGTCCCCGTGCTCCCTCTCCACTACCTCCCTGCCTATCCCAGGTTTCACCTTCCTCAGTCAGATTTTGGCGTTTTTCGTAACTAAACTGGCGCAATACAACTCTCGATGATGATGGTGGTGATGGCGACGATGATAAGAAATGTTTTAAAACCGGTTGTGGCGATATTATTATGATTGAATAAAAAAAAGTTTGTCAGTATACGTCAAATGGTGCTTTTTTATCTCGTCGTCGTGGTTGTTGTTGTTGTTGTTTCCTCATTTACCACCTCGTCTTTAAGAGAATAGCTCAGAGAGAGAGAGAGAGAGAGAGACAGGTGGACGGAGGGATATCTACCTGTGGGACGTCCCGTAGCAGTGACGGCCCGAATTGATTTCCTGAAGATATATGTAGCTGTATTTGAGAAAAGCTTTTTATTTTTTTGTTCATAACTATGGAGTGGGATGGGAAACCACTACCTTGAGATAGAAGCTTGTAAACTAAAGGGGTGGGTTAAGTGAAAGGGAGGAATTGCCAAAAAATATTGTAGGTGCAACGATTTCCTCTTAAAGCAGGTATGTCAAGGAAAGTCGTAAAAGAAAGCATGAGGCGGAAAAAGGTTATTGCCGAGTCAAATTGATAATCGACAACCGATGTATGGAATGGAGAATGAAGATGAACTGGTCAAATGTATACCTTTCACCCACACCTTGACATCTTCTGTCTCAACTTGTTTTGTGTCCCAGGTTATACAGGTACTTTAGTGAGGAATTTTATGGTGGATCCTTCATATAGTTTTTTTTTGACAGGGGATGACTAAATGACAATCTTAAGAAAGGGTGAAAACTCATCCTCTTTGTCAGTATGATTTTCCCCAACAGTTGGTGTGTCTCCCTTTACCTGTTGGATGTCGGCGGCCTCTTATGTATTTTCACTTTCTTCCTCTCCCTCCCCTCTCTTCCATCCCACCAATATGTTCGTAATGAAAAGGGGTCAAAGGGTAACGACGTCGAGAGAACCCGGAACTGTGTTTTCAGGATGAAGAGAAAGAAAATACCTGTCGATTACTCCATCTCATGAGCTTTTGAGTGGCCTTTCGTCGGAATATTTTTGGTAGTTGTTTCCTGAAAACGCCTTCTTTCGTCTTGACCTCATGACCCTTTGCTTTTTTTAAGTTCTATAGTCGGATCCGTAGAAGGTCATCATAATGGTTGTATATGCGTTGACGTGAGCACAAAATGAGCAGATGTCAAACCATTTGAATGCTTTCTTGCTGAGTCAGGATTTTGTGGTCGTTCCTTGACTACTCACTCAGAAATACTAATTTTTTTTTCTCCCCTCAAATTTTGACAAAAAAATGATCACGGGCCCTCGTTTCGTGATAGACTCTATCACGAAGCGTGTACCGCCCAGTTGAAACCGAAACGTTTGAAATGTCTATCCCAGGGGTGTTAAACTGAGAAATTCATAAGCTCCTCTAGACTTACAAAAGGGTTAAGAACCACTTTTCTAAGAGGAGATCTGCTGAAAATGAAATCACCCCCTGGTCCTACCCAGTGCTGAATCGAGGTAATGCCTGATAGTGATGTATTTTTGGCAATCGCGTCATCAGCTTCTCGTGCTACTGTCATCCATCCCCGTCCCTCACTTATACCCTTTTTCCCAACCTCAACTTTTCTCACAGCACCACTCACTTGGCTTGGTTGCTCAATTAGTGGCATATTCGTGGTTCACAGGTTCGATCCTGGTGCTTGTTTACTCATTCCCTGTCCTAATACTACTTACTAATGTATCTGAGATCACGTCTCTTTTTGGTGTCTTTCGTCACCTCCTACCTGAAGGTTTTCGTAATGGGTCCGACTTTCTCCCCTTCCACTCCTTAATTCGTCTTCTGTTTTACATTAACCGGAAATGCATTGAAGTTGGAGCGACCTCCTTCTTTCCACCCTCTGCTTACCACCGACGACAGCAACTAAACCGAATGCTCCAATGGGAATCAAGGGCCCGACTGAGGAGAGTCACCACCGTTCTTACCGGCCTTGTTTAAGCAGCGAGAATTTGGGCCAGTTTTGCGCTACCTCTACCAAAAAAGGCAATTCCTAACCCCCTTTCCCGCATATGGCAGGGTCGGGTACCCATCTTGTCCCTCTGAATGGACATAGGGCGTTATATTGGTCATAGTTTTTTCTGCAGCCGGTTGCCGGCCAAAGCTGCACCCCTGCGCTTATTTATCGTCGGTCTAGTGTTCGTTGGGGAATGCTACCGACGCCAGGGAGCGAGCTCCTACACCTGGAAATTTTTGCCTCATCTACCCGTTGCATAGTAAAGAGGGTTCTTTTACGTGTAAGTGCGTGCCATCGTACACCCATACGGGACCTCGGTTTTACTTCTCATCCGAAAGAAGGCACACTCGCGGCCTCTCTCTCTCGCCCGAAACAAGCCAACCCACCTCGGTCCATTATCGAACCTAGAACTACTGACGCAGCTACCTCTACATGGCATGCAAAGAGCTCATGCTTCTGTAGTTTTGGGAACTCTTTAAGGGCAGTCCCGTATCGGAATAGCAGGATGGTGATAATGACTTTAGTCATCTGTGTGCATTTGTTTTTGCCTAATTTTACTCCTCCCTTTCTCGCTCTTGTCACCTCTCAGTGACAATCAGGGATGTCCATCTCTCTAGAAAGGGTACCTACTTTGCTCTCTTTTAATTTTAATTTCAGGGGTGGAGTTTTGAAATAATTTTCAACGCGGAGATGACAGACGCTTGTCACAAATGAACTTTGATGAGAGATTGGGGAGTGGTGAGTGGTAAGATGGAGGACGTTTTAGGAGGGGGGGGGGGCTAAAGGGGGGGTGAGTGGTCTCTTTGGAGGTGAATTTTAACGATGCTTTGTTTTATTAAATCAAGGTTCCGCCTTTTTTACTGCTTCTGTGTTGCTGCTGTTGCCAGTGAATATTTATTTAGATTAGTTTTGAAATGAAGTTGACATAGAGAAGTGCTATTGACCATCTTGGTCATCGTCATTCAGCTTACCCTTGCCTTCACCCTCCAGTCCTCCTGAAAGACCAGAGTGGGAAAGACGTCTTAGGCGCCCTGTCAACCCATCATTCCTGTCATGTCTTCCTACTCCACGTCTCTCCCTCCTCTTCGATTAAAAACATTGTATTTTGAATCAGCCACAGTCCAGGTTTTATGATTATTATTATTGTCCTATTTCTAGCCTCAGTCCCACCCTATATATGATGTTGTGTACGTTTCCGGAAGCGTTCACGTGGACCAACCTAACCCCGCCTATCTCTATCTGTTTTTTTTTTCGAGAGGGCTTGAGTTGCATTCCGAGGGGCATTCAACTTTTGAAGGTTGTGCGCATATAAAATTTATTTAAATTTTTCCATTCCATTCATTTTATTAGTTGTGAGACGGGTACAGTATTATAAAAGGCAAAGTATTTGGTGGTGGTTGTTGTTGTTGAAGGAGTTGTTTTTTGACTCGTGAAGCGGACAGAGGCCAAAAGCGCCCTCCCGCGAGGCTTCTTTGCTCTCTTTGTCCCCATTGTGCTTTTCCAGGACAAAAAAATGACGATGGAATTATACTTGTATAAATAATGATGAAAGACGACATATATTATGGTTTTGTTATTCAATGGTATATGGTGCACCCTCCTCCTCGCCCCCCACCGCCACGTCCCCACTACTTACTTCTCATTACCCTGTTTGTTATTCAGGGCGGCTACTTGGATGGGTGATTGAGTTAGTCCAGGTTTAGAAAAATGGAACCATTGCTTGGCTTTTCTAGTTTTGAAGCAAGCATTGACCCAAACAGGAAACGTGATCTGAAGACTTTTTTTTTTATATCTGAGTGGCTAGTCGTTGTCCCCTTACCGTGAAGAATGACCACTATCATCTTGGGTTGGTTCGTTGGTGTTTAAGCGCCCGTCAATTGCATGGTCATTAGAGCCCCGTCCACTGCATAGTTCGAATACAGGGACTGCACAGACACTACACTAATGTGACGATTTTTGGGTATTAGCAGTACCTACTTTTCCCAAGTGGTCACCCATGTCAGTACTAGCGAGGGTTGCTTTGCTCAACTTCAATGATCAGACGAGAACTGGTGTGTCCAACACAATAAGCCGCCCCCTATCATTTTGGGAACTCAATGTCAGCGTGGTTGATTTTATGGCTCTGGATGGTGACGGAGGTCGAGGAGGTAAACCCCAAATAGGCCTATTTGTCTCTCTTTCTTCGCCTATGACAGGGTTGGATACCCATCTTGCTCCTCCGAATGGAGACACGGGTGATATGCCGGACGCCTGCTGCCGACCAAAGTTGCAACCCCTATGCTTATTTATGATCGGTCTACTGTCCGTTTGGGAACTCCACCGAGCTTCTAGAGCGGCGAATTGCGCTAGACACACCAGTTCTCGTCTGATCACTGAAGTTAAGCAGCGCAACCCCAGCTATTACTGACATGGGTGGCCGCTTTGGAAAACTGGGTACCGCTAGTATCCAAAAATCGCCGCATCAGTGTAGTGTCTGTGCAGTTTCTGCATAAGAACTACACTGTGGACGAGGCTCTAATGACCTTGTAGATGAAGGGCCCTAAAACACCAAGAAAGCAAAAAAAGTGGGCACGCCAGTTGTCGTCTGATCACTAAAGTTAAACAACGTAAACCCAACTAGTACTAGCGTGGGTGACCGCTTGGGAACACCGGGTACTGCTAATACACTGGGTAGATTCTGCATTTGAACTACGCGGTGGACGGGGCTGTAATGACCGTTGTAGTTGAAGACCGCTGTAGTTGGCATCTCTTCCATGAACAAGTGTCCATCGTTAAAGGACAGAAAATGGTAACAACCTTTTTCATGCTTTTCGTCATCGAACGAATGAATGTGAATTGAGGTGGCCGTTTATCGATTTTGTGCCTCTGCTCTCCTCGTGTCGTGGGGACGGGGGATTCTCCCCTATCGCTTTTTTTGTAGGGTGTTCTTTCATCCCGTTCCGCATCCCATCCTCCTCTTCCTTTATCCTAAGCTAACGGGCTACCCTGTTCCACCGTTCTGGGTGGGGTTTTGCTTGGATGACGGAAAGAGGGCGCTTCGGATCGTTAACTACGCATATATGTATTTTCTTTCCTAAAAAATTGATTTTTTTTCACTGGAAATTGTGGCAACCATCATCGTCGTCGTCATCATCATCATGTGCTGCTGCTGTTGCTGCTTCCTTCTTTTCTGTCGTCTACATTAGGCGACTACGCGCAGCACAGCCTTAAGTGATGGCAGCCATGTTTTTTTATGGCCCGTTATTATCCAAACTGCCGGCTGTTGTATGTATTGGTGCTGATACTCCCTCTGCTAAATGGCTAATATAAGACGTTGGTGGAAAAGAAAATTTAGGGGGAGGTGGGAACTTGTTGTTTTTTCTTTGCCTTTTTTACCGTCTTTTCTGCCGCCCCCCCCCCCTATTTCTCCTTCTCGTCCTCTTCCTGAACTGCACCTTGCTCTCTCCAGTGCAGGGTTTGCTTGCAGCCGCTACCTCCGCTCTGAAGTAGCTACTCATATGCGGTGTTCGGCCCACTAAGACGTTACATCTCAGCCTGATGGATGGGATATGGGGGAGAGTTTCCTGCTTGCTTCTCCCCTCTCTAGTTCCGGACATCTAAACTACTTTGGTGGTGAGGGAACTTTCTGCGGATGGTAAGGAGAGGAGGGAGGCCCCTCTTTCTATATCCAGGTAGATAAAATAACTATTTCGATCACTACTAAGGGTAGGGAGAGTTCTCGTTTTTTTTTCTCTCCGAGCGCGTAATGGGGATATTATCCAACGGCGTCCGCGGGAGGTCCAGATGGAATTTCTGATTAAATGCATTATTTATTATTCAGCAGCAGCCGTTTTCATTAAAATTCGTCCGATTCCTACTTCTCTCGTTCTCATCCTCATTCCCCGGTGAGCCCGTGAACCTTTAGATTTAATTCGCCGCAGGGGACGACGATCGGGACGCCATCCCGCGGAACTAATCCCAAAAATGCAGAATAAACGATTCGTTTTCCGCTGGTTCTTACCCCAACGAAATGCTGTTTTTTTTTTTTTTTGCAGCCGTTAGGGACGATTTGCTAAGATGGGTCGCGCCATTAGGGGGCAGGGTTTGAATCCCTTGAAGGATAGAGTTGGTTAATCTGTCCCTATTGGCTCTGGAACGTGTACGAATATCGTAGGGAGCGGCAAATTGCGTTGGATACAACAGTTCTCGTCTGATCACTGAAGTTAAGCAACGCAACCCCTGTTAGTTCTGACATGGGTGGCCGCTTGGAAAAACTGGACACCGCTAATGCCCAAAACTCGTTGCGTTCGTGAAGTGTCTGTGCAGTCTCTGTATTACAACTACGCAGTGACGGGGCTCTAATGACCTTGTAGTTGAAGGGCCCTAAGATATCAACGGAGAAACAAACAAATAACGAATATCGGAGCACGATGAAGATGAGGTGGTGGACTTTTTTTTCCATGGCTCCTATGGCTCAGTGTTTATGCGTTTGGCTAGAGTATATAGTTGCGGGTTCAAACCTTGCAGAGATGGAAGATTTTCTTCGAACGAGGTGGTGGAAATTCGTGGTTCCTTGTGGTGTTTGTGACGTTCACCACTGCACGTCAAATAATCCTTTCAACACGGAATGAAATGTTCTCGTAGATCTAGAAATCCTCAGGTTCAGGAGCTCGCCCTTGTCCCGCCGCCTCGGTGGCGAAGAGGTAACGTGCTCGGCTACTACTGAGCCTGTGGCTCCAGGTTCGACATTTGTTCAAGGTGGTCCAATGCGCCGTACGTCGAATGGGAAGTAAAGTCGTGGTCCCGTGTGGTGTCACCCTCCACATAAAACAATCCTTTCTACACGTAATAGGTCAGAAAATTCTCTCGTTCAGGAGCTTACCCTTTCATCTCTTGGTATCCTTTTGGGAGCGGCTGTATTGCGTTGGACACACCAGTTCTCGCCTGACCACTGAAGTTAAGCAGCGCAACCCCAGCTAGTACTAACATGGGTGGCCGCTGGGGAAAACTGGGTACTGCTAATACCCCAACATCGTCGCATTAGTGTAGTGTCTGTGCAGTCTCTGCATAAGAACAATGCTGTGGGCAGGGTCTCTAACGACCTTGTAGTTGAAGGGCCCTAAAACACCAACAAACAAACCCAGCTGGTACTAACACGGGTGGCCGTTTGGGAACTCTGGGTATTGCTAATACCCAAAAAAAATCGTCGTAACATCGTAGTGCATGTGCAGACTCTGCATTGGAACTACACAGTGGACGGGGCTCTAATGACCTTGAAGTTGAAGGGCCCTTAAACACCAACAACAACAAAACTATAATCTGTTGTGAGGTGTCGCGAAATCAGGGGTTTGGGACGGCTTCCGTCAGCTTTCTGTAGTTGACTAATTTGTTTACTGGACATTGAGCCAAATCGTCTTATAAGCTGTGGCTCATATTCACGGCACTCGCCACTCTTACACTTACCAGCTTTGTCCCCCACCCCAACCCCCCTTGCTCTGCAATGCCTGGGAGACCACTTACCTCCAGTCGCCCACTTTGCTATCTTCCTCCTTATCAAGTTCTCACCCCACCCATCAATCCATCCACCTCCCTTCGCGAAGCGATTTGCATATTAAACAGGTGGAGATGAAAGAGAAACGCGATAGACGAGAAAAATATAATTAAAGCGAGCGACACGCGAATTGAATCTCTGAAGGTTTTTGAAATGAAAATCTCATCAAATTTGGTTCGTTCATATTCTCAGGGTGATTTGAGTTTCACGTCGTCTTCCACCTCATTTCGATGAGGAGGAGAGGAATAGTCACTTTTCTGTCCCAATCCCCCCTCTCTCCCTCTCTCTTAAAAAACTGGGGTTTGTAAAGAGACCACATAAAGGGCCTGCAATGGGAAATGTAGGACCCAAATTTTTTTTTTAATATTAGAGGTGCAATGGAGAAGTGATTTGAAATACCAAGGGGTTTGTTGAACAATAATTGCTTTAAATGTTCTTTGTGATTTTGGAATAGCCCTTTCCTGCCATTTGTTTGCTCTTGAATGAATGTAGTGCTTGACTGGGGGTGGGAGAAAAACGAGGGAGAGAAGGTTGAGGTAGTATGGACACGTAATGAGACGAGGGGAGGAGGAGCTCGTTAGGTCCATTTCAAGAATGCAGGTGGTTGGAAGCACCCGGGGCAGGAAGAGACCGAAGCTGACTTGGGAGCAAGTTGTCCGTAAGGATATTCTGGATTCTGGATTAGTTTGTGGGTTGGGGAGTAAGGCAAGCAGCCATAACAGGACGAACCCTTAGGAGGCTGCCCGCGGGAGATGAGGGTGTAGGTGTAAGGACGAAGGAGAGGGTTATTTTTGCAGCACCCATCATTCTTTACCAACCACCCAAGTTGGTATTGACGTGGGCTTGCGATGCTTAACTTCAATGATCTCATGGGAACTGGTGTGTCAAACGCAACTTGGCTGCGTTTGGCCCACAAATGGTAGTGTGTGGGGTGGACGGGGACCTGGTGGGAGATAGACCGGAGTGGAAGACTAGAACCTGCAGACCCGACCACGCCACCGGCGGGATAAGAGTATGATGATGATGACGACTTTGTGAGTTCATGGTTGGAGGTTCTGTTCTGGCGTGGAGCTTTCCGCTGGATGGGTTTTTGCTTTGTTGCGTTGGTGTTTTAGGCCCCTTCAACTACATCGTTCATTAGAGCCCTGTCCACTGTAGAGACTGCTCAGTCACTACGCTGATGCGACGATTTTTGGGTATTAGCGGTGCCCAGTTTTCTCAAACAGCCATCCATGTTAGTACTAGTTGGGGTTGCGTTGCTAACTTCAGTGGTCAGACGAGAACTGGTGTGTCCAACGCAATACAGCCGCTCCCTCCTTCCGTTGGATGGGAAACAAAGAACTGGTCCTATGTGGTGTGTGATATCGCCATTTCCCCTGGCGTAGGTGAAAGTGTCCCGACGAATAGTCCAACGTTAAATAAGCATTTAGTTCATAACGTATCTTACCCTGCCATAGGCATGAGAAGTTAGAAATCCTGAGTGTTGTAAATGGCGACTTGTGTTGTTAAATTCTCGATGGGGCAAAGCCTGGACTACCAGGGTACCACTATTGAGGTCCACCTTGCCTGTCAATTTTGACATCCCCTGTTACCTACAATAAATCCACTATCATTTTCTTGATGGCACTCTGGAGTTCAATTTCGGGATTGGCTGTCTGTCTGTCATCCGTTTTTTGACTGCCTATTTTTTTTTTTTTTGGGCTTTGCTTCCTCCACCCCTCCCAGACCCATTCCGCCACCTCCGAGCTACTACGTGACTCACTTGATGGCTTCTTCTTAAGAATTTCAGTGGTTTTGGACGACGTTCAAGAGTGCCTTCAAGGAGAAAGGCTCCATTTTCATTTCCGGATTGTGGAGTGTGTGTGAATTGTTATTTCGATGTACGTATGAAGCTCGATAATGTAACTGGACAATGTCCATTTCCTTTTATGAACGCAAGTTGAGAAAGAAGGATATGGATATAATCTTCAGAGTGGTGTTCAAGTCTGTGTTTCTGGAAACGGAAAATAGTATCTTATTCCCCCCCCCCCCTTGTAAATCATATGTTTTGTAGTATGACCACTGATGCGCACCAAATGAGAACTTGTGGCCCTTCTCCGATCCTCCCGTCCTCCTCTTTATACCATTTGCCATACATGTCTTAATCCTTAGTTGGTCGTTTAGTGTGATTAAGTAGGATTCGGGATTTTTAAGGGGAAAGGGCGGATGAGGTCTAAGGACTAGTGGTGACTGCTGCTGCTGGCCTTTGCCGTTTGTCACGGCTTTTTAAACGATTATCCGCGTCTTTGAACCTCATCTCTCTATCTGTCTCTCTCTCTTTCTCCCCCCTCTCTCTCTCTCTCGTCTCCCGGAAGGAATGTTATCAGAGACGTTTGCTTATTTCTCTGGAAATAGGGAGAGATGGGATTGTTGTTGATGTTGACCATTTCTCTTTCCCTTTCTTGCCACTGCTCTGCTTCTGCCGCTTATTGACTGTTTTATTCTGCGTTGTGCATTGCTGGTCTGGTGCGCCTTACCCTCTCAACCCCCGGTGTTTAGGCACCCTCTGACGTCTCGTTAAGCCTCTGGCAGATGTTATTTTAGTCATTAATTAGATTTGGCGAAAAAACGGATTAACTCGGATATTGCTTGTGGTCGCCAATGTTAATATACTCTGTCTGCCTGGAGTTCTGCACTTGCTCTGAGGTCTAATTAATTAAGGCCGTGGAATGAGTTCCTTTACCATGTTGAGTTTCTTCTCTTTTGTTTTTTTTTTGGAGGCCCTGTATCGATTCTGTTAAGGGGCTAATGTGAGATGGATTCACAAGTTTCGTCTTAACAGCATTATGGGCCCCCTGGCAAAAGCAGCATGCTGGGGTCCCTACGACAACCACTACCAGGAATAGTAAGTAAGTAAACGGTCACTTGACATAAACAGATTAGCATGGGGGCCCCCGAGTAAGTGCCCAACTGGCCCATACGCTACGTCGGCACTGGGATGAGCGACTTATTACGTTGGACACACCAGTTCTCGTCTGATCTGTGAAGTTACGCAACGCAACCCCAGCTAGTACTGACATGGGCGGCCACTTGGGAAAACTGGGTACCGCTAATACCCAAAAATCGTCGCATTAGGGTTGCACGGGGCTCTAATGGCCTTGTAGTTGAAGGGCCGTAAGACACCAACGGAAAAAAGCTATTAGAATTCAGTTGTCCTCGGACCAGTGGCGTTACTAGGGGTGTGCGGGCCGCACCGGGTGACACCACTCGCACCATGAGAAATGGGGTGACACCAAAGCAGAAGAAGCGGCTTTTTCCGGGAGAGGGGGTGACACCATGGTGTCACCGCACCGAGTGACGCCAACCCTAGCAACGCCACTGTGTCCTCCCACCTCGGCTAATGGCAGTAGTAACATAGGTCCTAGCCCTGCCCTAGCAGATTATTCTTCAACTTGTAGTTCAACTTGATGTTAAGCTACACAACCCTAGCGAGTACTAGCATGGGTGGTCGCTTGGGAACACTGGGTACTGCTAATACCCCAAAAGTGTAGTGTCTGTGCAGACTCTGCATTAGAACTACACAGTGGACTGGGCTCTAATGATAGTTGTAGTTTAAGGGCCCTAAAACACCCACGGGAATTCAACTTGTAGTTTTTGTCCATTACGCCATTGCTATCTCTCAAGTATGGCCCTTTTCCCTCCTCCCCTTCTTTTGACTCGATTTAAGCAAATTATGTTGGATGTGCCGCTCTGTTTCTGACGTTCTCAGGCACAGTTTGCGTTTGTCATGAGTGTTACTACTGCCGCTGCTGCTGTCACTTGCAGTTTTACTATTCTATCATTTGTGCTCAGCCCCTGGAATGAATTGCCCTCCAGTCTCCACACCCTGTCAGTTCTCCAAATTTATTCAATAAAATAAGTTGCAAAAGGCTAAACTGAAATCTTTGTGTAAAAGGGCTTGGAAACGACGGCGCTGCTGGAACTCCCAGCCGTTGTCGGTGCAATTTCCGTTCTTGGGTTGAGTTCCTGCTGGTTGTATCGTTCTGATTTCTTCCACCACCCTCTCCCTTCTTCCCTCTTATCCCTTTCCTGATAAACTTTAGGCGTTGGGGGAGGGGTTGTAGGACCTAAGAAGTTGTGTAAGAAAAAAAAAATATTCCCTCCGCAACTCTACACCGTAGTCCCTCTCTTCCTAATATCTTCATTGAGTCTTATCGCAGTGTGTAGGCCGGCCCCTTCCAACAACTCCCCCCTCCTTATTGTGCACTTGGGGTGCCAAGGCGGAGAGGTATATATCGTCCTGAAATGTAATGCGAACCAACCCAGGGCGTACCACGCCCAGTTCCTTTTGGTATCCTTTCACCCTTTTACTTAGCCTCTCTCTCTCTTCCTTTTTTTCCCCTCTCATGCTCCGTCCCTCGACCCCTACCCCTACTCCACACACCCCACCATCTTATTGAAGGTCCTTGGAACATGCAGTTGTCTAAGTGGGTGTTTCTGTATCGTTTTTAACAGTCCTGAAGTATTTTTTGTTCCCCCCCCCCCCTTTCTCTGGAACTGTGCCTGTATATACAAGAGGTGGTTTATTCAGCAGGCAAATAATTTTTTTGGAGAGGCGGGTTAGTGTATTGATGACGCACTTCGCAGCGGTACACTGCAGATATGAGATGATGATTGCGCATGTGCGAGACCGGCATTGTGCCCTTACATAATGGTCGTGGTATTTCTGAGAAATGATATTGGATAGATGTTACTAGTAGACAACATCTTAATTCTGGTTCCAGCATCCCTTCTCCATGCCTCCCTCTACCCGTCGAGGTCTCCTTCCCTTGAAAAGAAAGAAAATAGTGTCCCGGAAACGTTAAATCATTGGAACTTTTATAGAGTGTTGTCAAATTGGGTGATGTCACTGTGTCTCCAAACGAGCAAGACATGCACCCTCCTTCGGTTGTCTCGGACTCATTCTCGTTCTACGTCTTTTTCGTAAAAGAAGTCTCCCATTTTTGTTTTCTGTTCTTACCAGGGATTTAATTACCCTCCGCGGTAGTGTAGTGGTTAGCACACTCGGCAACTGCGTCAGTAAGTCCAGGTTCGATACTGGACCGAGGTGGGTTGGCTTCTTTCGGGCGAGAGAGAGAGAGAGACCGCCAGTGTGCCGGAGCGGCAAATTGCGTTGGACACGCCAGTTCTCGTCTGATCACTGAAGTTAAGCAACACAATTCCAGCTAGTACTGACATGGGTGGCCGCTTGGGAAAACTGGGTACCGCTAGTATCCAAAAATCGTCGCATTGCTATAGTGTCTGTGCAGTCTCTGCACTAGAACTACGCACTGGACGGGCCCTGAAACACCGACAAACAAACAACAACCCGGGTGTGCCTTCTTTCGGATGAGAAGTAAAGCCGAGGTCCCGTGTTGGTGTACGATGTCACTTGCACGTAAAAGAACCCTCTCTACTACGCAACGGGTAAATGAGACAAAATTTCCAGGTGTAGGAACTCGCTCCCTGGCGTCGGTGGAATTCCCCAACGAACACTAGACCGACGATAAAAAAGCGTAGGGGTTTGCACCTTTGGCCGGCAACGGTTGTAGAAAAACTATGACCAAAATATCGCCCTTGTGTCCATTCAGAGGGACAAGATGGGTACCCGATCGTGCCATAGGCGGGAAAAGAGTTAGGAGTTGCTTTGTTCTTACCAGGGTTTTTTTCAAATGCTACAGGAGGAGGGTCATCATTTTACTGGGAGCATCTTATTGCTTTGGACACAACAGTTTTCGTCTGATCACTAAAGTTAAGCAACGCAACCCCAGCTAGTACTGACATGGGTGGCCGCTTGGGAAAACTGGATACCGCTAATATCCAAAAAATTGCCACATTAGTGTAGTGTCTGTGCTGTCTCTGCTTTAGAACTACGCAGTGGACCGGGCTCTAATGACCTTGTAGTTGAAGGGCCCTAAAACACCAACGAAACAAACCAAAATCATTTTACTTTCTTGTTAAACGGATATTAAAGAGCGGATGTCCTGCTCCTTCGCATTCTCCCCCACTCCCCCCCCCCTCCACTGCCACCATTTCTACTAGCACCCTACTATTTATTTCCATTTGCCTGTCCTCGTTAAGTTTATGAAGACTGCCTCCAAAATGTGGCCCCCACTCCTCTTCCTCTTCGTATGCTGTTGTTGTTCTTGGATGAATTATGGCAGCGGAATATGGATGACCCGCCACATGGTCTTCGTCCTATTGTGAGATGGTAATTTATGAAGATGCCCCTTTTGAATGCGACCAGTTTGTTGCTTTTTTTCTCGTCGTATTTAATGTTCATTCTTTGTTATTTGGTGTTGTAAGAATGTGTTTATTTATTAAGAGAAAGCGGATAAAATAAATGTCTAGGGTGATTATTATTTGTTAGCGCATAAAGGAGAGAGAGAGGAGAGGGGGGCAGAAAGGGACTTGAGTGCTAATTTTTTGGGAGTCGTTTTTTTTTAAAGAAAGGGGTGAGAGAGAGGAGAGGGAGTCGACAAAACACCGTCGTCCCAGGACAGAGACGAAGCTGGACGTCACGTGTATGCGTCGTTCACCCACACCGCATCTGTCTCCTAAACTTGTGGTTCCTTCCCCTTTGTTTTCCTCCTCTACTCCTCATCCTCCTTCAGACACCCCATCTGTAAGCCACACCCGTTCATTCCCTTTTGAGCCTCGCTAAAAGTTGATGGCCCGCGCGTCATTAATTTCGTTTTGGTACAATTGTTTTACTTTTGTTTCACCCATCCTCCGCCAACCCGGTTGAAAGGTGGGCCGCCTCACATATCATGTGTGAAGGGGAAGCAAGGCAATAAAGGTGTATTTTGGGATAATTTTTGGAGGAGGTGGGCGAAGGGGGACGATTGTGAAATTAACTGGCGAATACTACGAATGGACGCCCCCATCCATTGCCGTCCTGGCTTATCGTTATATCACTTTGTAATAACATGACAAATGTGATTTGAAAAGAGAGGTGAGGTGTGGACCCTCTTGTTCGTCCCAATGCGGGGTAGAGGAATGCACTCGAGAAAGAGAAAGGTGAAAGAAAGGGTTGTTCTTTGTGTGCAGGATAAATTCTTGTCGTTTATTCTCCGAGTCCAATTTTTCTTGACCAACACTCGGGGTTGATGTTGTTAACTTATTTTCATAGCTGTTCCTTCCCCTCCTCCCTCGTCTCCCCTTCCCTTTCCCTCCTCTTCCTCCATCTCTATCTTTTGTTTCTGAGGAAGGAGAGTGGCTGTCTGTCTCCCTTTTGCGATCCCCTCTACTGGTCAATGGTCCACCTCGTGTCTCATTCCAATCTACTGTTGGCATTGATTTTTAAGCGTAACAACTATTCTGTTTTAATATTTTTTGTGGGACTGCGCGGAGTGCGAATGACATGCGAAAAAGTAACTTGTGAAAGTGAGAGGAGGGAGAATAAGGAGCGTGGGGTGATAGGGGGGTCTAGAAATTTTACCTCCTCATAGTACAGGCAGACCAGAGACGATGGATGAGTGAGTGAGGGCCGATATGTGGAAGAAGTCATTTTATCATAGAATTAAGGGGAATGAAGAAAGAGAGAGAAGTTGCGTGCTGCTGTTGATCGCTTGTCCCACACGCGGATTTTTTTGCATAACAAACGTCCTGCTAACGAGGTAAGTTTGACCCTTGGCGGCTTCGATGGTATTTTTTTTAATTAGGAGGAAGCATTTCCAGCGCTTCCTTTCCTTCCCCTATTTCTTCTTAACGTTTTCTCGGTGCGGTAAGTGAAGTGAAGAAAGGTCATTGTGGAATGTCCCGATGGTCACAGTGCCATTCCGAGGTTAAGTGATTCTGATCCCGTGATAATGAATTTTTTTAAAGGAGTCATTTTGGTTATTGCACTCGTGTTGTTGGTACAACCCATCACTATTTCATCCTTTTGGAGGGAGGGGGGTTTCAGGCGCTACTTACAACATCTCTTTATTTCGGTCTGCGTTGTTGCCCTGTGGCCTATCCTGCCCTCAACCTTCCCTCCCATAATCATTGTCGGCTTCTTTTAGAAATCTTTAAGGGTAATGGTGAGCGGCACCCGTTTTGACCGCGTTACTTCTGAGTTCCATTAGTGTGGGAGCGACGATGGTTAAGATTTTCTACAGTTCCCCATGTCTGTGGCCCGCTTCCCCTTGGTGTCATCAGGCCCTTCAACTACAATGGTCATTAGAACCCGGTCCACTGCGTAGTTCTAATGCAGTCTCCACAGACACTATGCTATTAAGACGATTTGGGTATTAGCAGTACGCAGTGTTCCCAAGCTGTCACCCCTGGGCTTGCATTGCTTAACTTCAGTGATCAGACGAGAGCTGGTGTGTCCAACTCAATGCAGCCGCTCCCGAGGTGTGAGATGCGTGAGGAACTTAACACTCCGTGTTATCGTGGTTTCTTTGCTGGGACTTATCATTCTGAGAACACGTAGCGTGTTCGATTACTGCGTCAGTGGTTCCAGACTCGTCGCATGGGAAGTAAAGTCGTGACCCCGTGTGGGTGTGTACGATAACATTTGCACGTAAAGGGGCCTTTCTACGTGTAACGTGTAGATCAATAAAATTTCCTGGCGTCCGTGGAGTCAAAAGTGCCCCAAAGAAAGATAAATAGACACTGGGGGTCGCAAAATTAGGTTGGCAGTCGACTGCGTCCAACAGATCACCCCTGTGTCCCATTGGGACAAAAATAGCTACCATTTCCTGCCATAAGCGGGAAAAGGGTTAGTAGTTGGTGTTGATCATGCTGGGCTTCGTTTTTTTCTCTCAGAATTGAGCTGTAAGCACGCTTACCTTCATCATCATCATCTTACCCTTATCCCGCCTGTGGCAGGGTCGGGTCTGTGGGTTCTAGCCATCCACTCCCGCCTATCTCCCATCAGGTCGCCGTCTACTCCACACACTACTATATCCCTGCGGACAACTTACTTCCACGTCTGCTTCGGTCTCCCCCTGCCCTGGATGCTTCCAACCACTTGCATTCCTGAAATGGACCTAACGAGTTTCTCCTCCCCTCTTCCCCTTACGTGTCCATACCACCTCAGCCTACTCTCCCTCATTTTTTTCCCCGCACCTAGACTACACTAATATGTGTAAACACGCTTACCTTAGAGCAGTACTGCCTTAGAGAATAAAAAAGGTCCATTTAGGTGGCGCTTCTGTCGTTGATAAGTAGACCTCGGTTGCTAGATGAGGGACAGGGGAGGTGAAGGAGATCCTTTCGTGGACGTCTTGCCTCTCCCCTCCCCAATTATCTGTGTTTTTTTATATGTATCTACTGTAAATGAAGGCGCGATAATATTCTTTAGGGACTGTTAATGTGCAGAGGTGTAATGTTGTGAGTAGGTTAGGGCGTCCGGGATGGGGTGCGGAGGAATGAATTCTTTCCCCCCCCCTCCAGAGGCTGCTCAGTCTTTTGTTGTCTGTCGTTGTTTTCGAGCGCTTATCGCTTATCCTAGTCGTCTGTCGTCATGGGGTTCATTTCTGTATCTCTTCTCATTCTCATTACACGATGCATCCGCTGTTTGGTTATCGATTACATGACCATTATCTCTCCATCTCTCTCAACGTGCCTCTCTCCCTCTCCTTTCTCACCGTCGTTGTCCCTCACCCCTCACTCTCCTTTCTCTCTCTCTCCTTGGTCGGCCTCCACGTTCTCACCTGTTAATGAAGGCTGCATGACGCAGCGCTATTAGGCCACTATTGATTAGGCCTATCACGGTGTTGGCATTTTTAGTGTTTGGCACCTTGTCATTCACAATTGTTGGGACGGAGGGTGGTGGGTAGGAATGGAGAAAGAGAGAGGGAGAACTGAAAGGGAGGCGAGGTGACAACGATGACGATGCTGGGGGAATAAGCCCTGGGATCAGACCGGGAAGAGAAAGAAGGAGGTAGAGGAGGGATGACAAGTAGGAGTCTTGTGATAATTAATTGCTGTGGAGAGGCGCAGGTCGACAAGAGTGAGGATCCTTCGTTGTTTCAACTGGTGTTAGGGTACCTGAATGTAACATAGATCGAGCCACTTTTCGTGTTGCACCCTCCCCCCTCCCTCCCTACCCCTCGACTATACTGTCCAACTGTCCTTTCTCGTGCTCGCCCACCTTTACTATTTGCCTGTTTCAAAATCTTGCGCATCAATTCCTTCGCTTCCTTCCCTCGTCAGGCCTTGTTTCCGTCCCTTGGTGTCCTAATTTTTTTTTTGTTTCGTTTGGAGTTTTAGGGCCCTTCAACTATAAGGTCATTAGAGCCCCGTCCACTGCGTAGTTCTAAATGGAGAGACTGCACAGACACTACGCTAATGTGACGATTTTTGGGTATTTGCGGTACCCAGTTTTCCCAAGCGGACACCCATGTTAGTACTAGCTCAGACCAGAACTGGTGTGTCCAACGCGATACAGCCGCTCCCTTCTCCATGAGGTGTCATTATACACATCATGTGTCTGTGCACATGGGCCTGTATTCTCTCTTACCCCTCTTTCTGTCATCCGAAATACAAAACCGCTTGCTTGAGTCATTAAAAGACAAGCAGACGTCGCGGTGTCAGGAGAGGGTTGCAAAGAACTCTGATTCAGTCCGACAATTAGAACCTCACAAAGCAATTCCTAACCTTTTTCCCGCCTATGGCAGGGTCGGGCATTCATATTGTCCCTCTGAATGGACACAAAGGTGATCTATTGGACAGTGTCTTTCCGCAGCCGGTTGCTGACCAAAGCTGCAACCCCTCTGCTTATTTATTGTCGGTCTACTGGTCGTTGGGGCACTCCACCAAGCTCCTACACCATGGAAATTTTACCTCGTGTATCCGTTGCCTAGTAGAAAGGGTTCTTTGACGTGCACCCGACATTGTACACCACACGGGGCCTCGGTTTTACTTCTCATCCGAAGGAAGGAGGACTCGAGGTCGCTCTCCCGCCCGAAAGAAGCCAACCTACCTCGGTATGGGACCTAGAACCACTGACGCAGTTATCGAGCATGCTACTCACTGCGCCCCGCAGAGGCGGGATTCACTTACACATGGGAGTATGATTGAAGACATAATTTCCGGTTTTGAGTTCAGTATTTTTGAGAAATTTTAATAAATGCCTTTATTCTCTTAAATTTGAACAGCAGTGTAGTTAGCGAGATTAGCCACATCTCTATCCCTGAGACGGGGGCGTCTTTTCTTTCTCTATCCCCTCTATCCTCTTTTCATCCCCATTCGTACCCATCTCTGTGTTGTAGCAGAAAATTGGCATGCTAGTAAATTGATGGAGGAAATTCGGCAAAACATTTATTAAGTCGAGAGAGAGGGGGGGACTGAGGCGGGGTTTTTTCCCCGGGACGAGACCGAAAATTAATTATTGATTTGTAATTTAATGGAAATGAATCTTGGGAAGAGTGCGTGTGTGGTTGTGAAGCATAAGAGATAGAGAGGAACTAGTTCGGGGTGGTAGTGGTGGTGAGAAACTGAAGATGGATGACGACCCCCCCCCTGTAGGGGGCTGTGGCTATTGCAGATGTGGGCCAAACTTGTGACTATCGTTTGGTGTCGGCAGCAACGGCGACGCCGCCTCTGTTGGGTGCCTTGATATATCGATCATTTGAATTATAGTTACAACTGCAGCCGCTTATCGACTGGCATGGACTGAAGTTGAGCCGAGTCGGCCGCCGCGCCGGCTGACGGATGTGTGGTCACACCATGCAAGTGTGCAGTCTCTGTAGTGAGGGGAGTGTCACTGTTTGAATTTCATTTCAGTTGCTATCCTTAATAATGTCGATAGTTATCAGCGCAATGTACCCAGTAATGTCGATTACATTTGAATGGAGCGAAGACCCACTTATTAGTTAGCCCCCCCCCTCTCCTGTCGCTCCTCTTTCTCTCTCCAAGTCACCCTCTTTCGTCCCAGGATATGTCTCCGCTGTGTTCCTCCCTCCCTCTGCCTGTTTGAAGGCGAGATAAGGCACACTGGTGACGACATTGAAGTGTACTATTAAGGGTCTTGGGTCGTTTCAATCATTTCGTAGATTCCAAGCTTTAAACGATGGAAGGTGGTAGGGGGATGGGTTGGAATCAAAGAGGGCCACTGCCGAAAAATGTAATTGAATTTGGAGTCGTGCCGCTGCGTAACAATAATATTTTCTTATCTCTTCAACTTTGATATTTTTATTAAGGTTCAATTATTAATGATAGTTTAAGAAAATATTCGTGTTAAAAATTAAATTTTGTTCCCTATCGAGAGGATAAAGGGCAAGCGACCACCCTTGTTTTAACACCTTGAGTGAAGATAGTATCTCAGGGGGTAAGAGGAAGGAAGGAAAAGGGGTACGAACTACATGGATGGTTAGGCTCTTGATTTTCTCCTCATTTTCCTTTTTGAGGCCGCCCGTTACCGACGTTGATCCCCTCGTCTTCATGCCCCCCCCCCTCTTTCTATATATTGCCAAAATAAAAAAAATAACCATTTGGAAGTTATCTGCCAAAATTGAATTAAAATAATGGATTTCGGTGGCCGCCCCAACCCCTTCATTTCTAGGTTTTTATTGGGACTTTTTCTCGCTTCCTGTTTTTCTTATATGGTGTGTATCAACAAAATTGACGTTATGAAATGAGCTTTTTAAGAAGTACAGGGGTGTGGAAGATAAGGGGGACAAGGGTTTGTGGGATAGCGTGGAAGACATTTCAAGGAGCGAGGGAGGGGGGTCTTACCCACTCCTTGTGTGTTCATGTGAGTGCTTGCGTGAAAGGAATGTTTGGAAATGGTCGGCAAAATAAATATTTATTTTGGAGTCCTCTGAAGTTCGTTTCGTTGTTTGTTCGGTGACAACTCCGAGAAATTTGGCGTTTATTTTTTGCCTACCCCTGTTTCCTTTTCGATCGTGGTCCATTGGTAGTCATCGTCGTCGCCATTATTGACATTAGGGCCATCATCGTCGTCAACTTTTGATTGCTTAAAAGGAAAAGTATGTCGCAAAAATGATGAGGGATGGGAAAGGAGGAGGCGCAGAAGGCGCTACTAAAATCCACGCAGTTTTCATAAACGTCCCATTTAAGGATGGAATTATTTTGTGGGCGAGGGAACATCCTACTACTTCCGTGAATGAGTCTTTTTTGACCGTGGATTACAGGACCGTAATGGACATTGTTGTCGTCTTTATGGGCATTTTGTTAATGCCCTTGATTATCCATCTAGTCATCCGAAGAAGGGATCCACGGGTCCTCTTTGAAAAACAACTCCTAGGCAGGGTCGGGTACCCATCTTATCACTCTGAATGGGCACAAGAGTGATCTATTGGACGATATTTTTCCGCAACCGACTGCCTACCAAAGCTACTGTAACCCCTCTGCTTATTTATCGTCGGTCTACTGTTGGTTGGGGCACTACACCGAGCTGCTACACCTGGGAATTTTGCCCCATCTACCAGTTGAATAGTAGAGAGGGTTCTTTTACGTGCAACTGCTATCAGAGACCACACGGGTCCTCGGTTTTACTTGTCGTCCGAAGGAAGGCGCACACGGGACCTCTCCCTCCCTCTTTCCCGAAAGAAGCCAACCCACCTCAGTCTAGTATCGAACCAAGATCCACTGAATCAGAAATTCGAGCGCGCTACCCATTGCGCCACCGAGGCTGGTCCACAGGTTCTCTTTGAGCTATTCGGAAATTGGAGTTCGTCAACAAAGGACACACTGTTCAAGCGTGAGCTGACCGGACCTGACCAATTCCTCTTGTACTAACGTCATTTGCCCGTTTGTTCAATATGGCGTACTTTGTGGACACATGAATAGGACAGAAGGTATGGTTGATATATTGGGACATAGTGGAGCTGGGACCCAATGTTCGCTCTAAGCTGCGCGCGTGCGCGGCCGCGCACACGGGCCAGGTGCCCCGCGCTCAGGGAAAAGTTCTCCACGCACGGCTGGTAGATGACTGGTAGAGACTCCGCTCACTTAAAATCAAATTTGCACATGAGACTTGGCTCCTTAGAGGGAACATTGCTGGGACCTGTTACAATTTAAGTAGTGATTGGGCCAGCCAGCTATTTTGTAGGGGCCAGAATGTTTAGTAGTGTATTAAGAGTCATGAAAATAGAATGACGGTGGGACAGGGTCGTATGACCAGCGGAGTAGAGGTAAGCCGTGAACGAACTTGACAGTGCGAACTTTGAATGGGTTTTGATTAGCCCATGTTTGTAAGCCGCCGAATTTCCGAATTTTTTAACTCTTTTCAACTGAGATGCCATTTTTATAAAATTGGATAGGTTGGGGAACTGATTGACGGGAAGGTCATAATGTGGCGTATTGGGCTATTGATGTTACGTCTTTATTTTCGGGTACAAAGATGGGGCAGCTGTGCCCCGCCAGCCCAGAAGCTGCTACTGAAGAGGGATTGTTAAACAGCAAGTGAGGCGTGTGTCCCGTAAACAATCGGGATGGATTCTAAACTTAGCCACAACAAGGAACAGATAATTTAAGACTGAGTGAGTACCTTTGTTGAAAGACGAATTGGAAATTGGGGAACAAACAGAGGGAGGGAAGGAGCGAGGGTGAAAGACAAGGAGGCTCGCTAAAAGAAGACAGGATGGCATCATCATCTGCTCCGGAAGGACTACAGAGGGCGATAGAATGACGCGGGAAGGCGATCTTAAAGTGATTGGGAGAGATGTGAACTTTCAAGTGAGGTTATTTATGATTACAGTCCCATTTATCACTATCTGGCCGACACCACCGAAATTAAGGTTGGGTGCTGTTTTTTTCTTTCTTTTGTTGACTCGGTTCCCCTTCCTTCCGCCCTTCTTCTACTATCTCTCTCACCCCCACCTTTTTTTTTTTTACCGTTTTTGGCCTTGATTTTGAGACCTGCTAAAAGAGGATTTACAAAATATTTGGGGGATTCCTTCGGGTTTAGACAAGAGGGGAGGGCAGACGTTGAAATGTACACAATAACGTCCCGGGACAGTATCAGAACACTTGAAAGATTGGAGAAAAATGGACTCACGTTTGCAGGGACCGGGATATACATACTCACTTATCCGAGTGCGCATTTTTGCTTTCTAAATTCCAGCGCCAAATTGTCCTGAAATGAATTTATTTTTGTCACCAGTAGGCATCTCACCGTACTGGTGGCAGAGGAACAGAGAAAAAAAATTTTTTTTCGGGAGTGTGTATGCACACTTTGAGAAGTTTTCGTGATCGACACTGGAGGGAAAAGCAGATATTTACGTTCATTTTCTTAAACAAAATAAAAAAAAGTGATATCTAACCTAACTTTTGTGAGTGGGATGTGCCACTGGTCGGGGTAGAGAGCACCCCCGATTTTTCTGAAGTATTAGTATCCTATTTCTTTTTTGTCTAAGTATCTTAAATCTTCAAGTTTTCTGCATATTTTTGCGTATGCCCCGTTTTCTGTGTCGTTCACTGCGGTAGTCGTCATGGTCACCACGCCTAAACGTGTACCCACCCTTATATGGGTCTCTTAAGTCAGTCTGTTGGCTTTTTTTTTTACCCCCATCAAACTTTGAAGATGGGTAACCATGGTAATGTTGCCCACTAGCTCAAATTGGATGATATGGGAGCGGCTGTATTGCGTTGGACACACCAGTTCTCGTCTGATGGCTGAAGTTAAGCAACACAACCCCAGCTAGTACTAACATGGGTGGCTGCTTGGGAAAACTGGGTACTGCTAATACCCAAAAATCGTCGCATTAGTATAGTGTCTGTGCAGTCTCTGCATTAGAACTACGCAGTGGACGGGCTCTAATGACCTTGTAGTTGAAGGGCCCTAAAACGCCAACGAAACAAAAAAAAATCTAATTGGATGCATATTTCTGAGATGGGCGCGCAGCTGAGAAGAGTAGGAGGATAGGGCGAGGGAGTAGGCCCTTATGCCCTCACAGTCCCTATGCTCTCGTCCCGGTCGGTGTCACTCTTGGCGGTCCATTTGGCAGTTTCTGTTATCTTCTACCCATTGACTAATTATCGTGCCGCAAGATGCTGGTGAAAGTCGTAATAGTGACCTATCAGAGGGGCGATAGTTGGTAGTAATAAGTCGAAAAGGCCCCAAAAACTATTTGATGTACCTCTGGCTACTAACAACTACTACCGTGTACGTCGTTTGGTCATTGTTCTCAGCAGTGGGCCTCGCCTTCTCTCCCTCTCTCTCTCTCTCTCTCCTGTCCGTTGTTTCACAACGATTCCCCACGTATTACTGTCATATTACATCTCTTGGTATAGTTAGGTCAAGAACATGTTTTTGGTGGAGGGAGGGCTGGATGTACTTTATCCCCAAATATTTTCAGTATTCGTCCCTCTCCTCTCATCCCAGAACCTTCGACCCATGGTGTTTCTGGAACTTTTAATTAAGCAAATGTCTTATTACGCGACTTATCAGTATAATAAGTTGGTGGTTGTTATAGGACTTCGCTGCTGGACTCCTACTTTTGTTAGACGCCCCCATAGATGTGTTCTACTCTTGGTCACTCAACGGGGGATCCAGAGGGAGAGGGGAAGGGTGACATACGAATTCATTGGTTGACCTTGTAGATGTAGTTTATTAAGATGACCACTACTAGTGATCTTGACGTAAAAAATCTGCAGTATTTGCTTCGTTGTTCTCCTTGTAGTCCGCTCCCCAGGTGGAGAGAAAGGCGGGCCAGTTCTCCTTCCTCTCTCTCTCTCTCTCTCTTGTACTGAGGGAATTTCGAAGGCTGCACTTACTATTGTGTGGGTGGGGGTGTAGAGAAGAGGAGGTTGATTAAAAATAATAGTTACGGCGGTTTAAAGTCGAAGTCTAAACATAGATCACCCAGCAGTGAGCCCGAATTATTCAGAGATTGGCCTTCCACCATCCATTCTACTTAACTCCTCGTCTCGGGACCCTGGGGCTGTTGCGGGAATTACATTCTACCCTCTTTTTTTCCGCCCACTAAACCACCTGTAATTAGCTTTCGAAATAGGTTGCAAAGGGAGTCAGAGGTCATGTTTTTAATCCTGGTTTTGGATAAACTGTGGAGAGAGGGGGGTGTGTGTGTTCTGAAACTTCACGAGTGCTGCTTTTTTTTCGGTAATAGTGGAGGAAGAAGAGGTGGTGGTGGAGGAATTGGTCACCACAAGAATCTTCATCCTCTGGTTGCTGTCAGGAGGTTGATTACATAAAGATGATGACTTATTTGGAAATGGTGTCAGCTTGACACACCCTTCACATCTCGTCGTCGGCTGGATCCACATTTTCGGAGTTGTTTTGTTTTTTAAATCCAGATGAATGTGGTCCCTGCATCAATAATATGAATTGTCCAAACACATTCTCATTGCCATGCCGCCTTTAATTCCGTCCTGCTGCTGCTGCTGCTCCTCCTCCTCTTTCTCCCTTCTTAGGATTTTCTCGAAAGCTTTTCGGAAGTCAATTTTTTCTTCCCCCTTTTCAGATTCTCTGTAGGACATTTTCGTAGAAACGTCTATCTCTTCTACATTTATCAACACTCCCTTTCAAGTAATGTAACCTGCAGGATTTGGGTTTTGGAAGCTTTTCTGCAGGATGGTGACCGAGCTGCAGGCTGCCGGCTACCGGCCATTGTGCTCTGCCTCAAGGTTCTTTCGTTTCAATGGGCTTTTTTTTTCATATTTGGATCTGTCTTTCCCTCTGTCTCTTTCTCTGCCGCCATTTGCTTATCAGTAATCTTATTTTTTCCGTTTTTCAATCTACCGCAGACACGGTGGAATAACTTTACATGCAACATTAAATTTGCTTTATTGACAATGCGAAGTGAAGAAGGATCAGGACAAAGATGGTTTCATTTTCGTATCTTTTTAATGATAGGTTACTGGTATATGACGTCATTGATAGACCAATCACTGAAGTTAAGCAAAGCAACCCCAGCTAGTGCTAACATGGAGCAGCAGCGAATTGCGTTGGACACACCAGTTCTCGTTTGATCACTGAAGTTAAACAGCCCAACCCCAGCTAGTACTGAAATGGGTGGCCGCTTGGGTAAACTGGGTACTGCTAATACCCAAAAATCGTCGCATTAGTGTAGCGTCTGTGCAGTCTGCCTAAGAATTACGCTGTGTACGGGGCTCTAATGACCTTGTAGTTGAAGGGCCCTAAAACAACAACAGCCATTGACTAACATGGGTAGCCACTGGGTACGGCTAATACCCAAAAGTCGTGGCATCAGCGTGGTGTCTGTCCAGGCTCTGCATTAGAACTCCGCAGTGGACGGCGCTCTAATGACCGATATGGTTGCATGGCCCTAAAACACGAATGAAACAAACAGAAAAGTAGACCGAATCACCTTTTGGGACGATTTTCTTTCAAAGTGGGTTGGCTTCATTCGGATGAGAGAAAAGAGAGGCCCCGAGTGCGCCTTCTTTCGGATGAAAAGTAAAACCTAGGTCCCATGTAGTAGTGTACGAAGTAAAAGAACCCTGTCTACTATGCAACGGATAGATGGGCGAAATTCCTAGGTGTAGGAGCTCTGTAGAACGCCCCCAACGAGCAGTAGATCGACGAAAAGTCGGATCGGAAAACTGCCAATCAATACATCACCTGTGTGTCCATTCATTTTTTGTGTTTCGTTGGGGTTTTAGGGCCCTTCAATGACAGTGGTCGTTAGAACCCTGTCCATTGCGTAGTTCTAATGCAGGAACTGGACAGACACTACTCTAATGCAGCGATTTTTGGGTATTAGCGGTGCCCAGTGTTACCAAGCGGCCATCCATGTTAGTACTAGCTGGGGTTACGTTGTTTAACTTCAGTAATCAGACGAGAACTGGTGTGTCCAGCGCAATACAACCGCCCCAATCCGTTCAGAGGAATAAGATGGGTGCCCGACCCTGCAATTGGCGGAAAAATGGTTAGATGCTGCTTTGATTTGGGTGAGTTCCTCAGGTAGTCTAAGTGCATCAGGTCCTCTAAGTGCATCTTTTGTCGGATGGGAGGTGAAGTCGTGACCCTGTGAGGGTGTGTGCAGTGTCACCGCTGGAGGTAAAAGAACCCGCTTTCTACTTGGAGTACGCCAAGATCGGCAAAATCTCTAGATGCCGGTAAATTATCATCGACTGTAACGTTCAATAACCAAAGAAAGCAAACAGCATCCGTTCAGGGGGATGTGTTCAGATGTCTTTAAACACGTGGATCTGACGGAATCAGAGGCGGAATTTGGAAGTCAACCCTTTGGGTCGTCGTTAAGGGTGATGTAGTCTGGTGACCGTTTTACCTGCACCTCTTGTACCCTCTCCGCTAATATGGACCTCCTTGCATACACTACTGCGTTGAAAATGGACGCATTCATTGGGTTTTCACAGCACACCCTACCCCCCTTTCGTCTTCTCCTTTGCCCCTTCCCCCCCCCTCCCGATGAATCCTATGACGACATCTTATCATGGAAAAAGATGATTAATGGGTGCGCAAATGGCGAATGCGCCTTGTAGACGTGTAAGGAGCTTCTTTTGAGAGGTAAAGCTTTTGAATATATTTTTTCGTCGTTGCTCTCTCTCTCTCTCTCCTTAATTTCCTTAAAAGTATCTTCATTTTTACTGCATCTCATTTCTTCCTCTCCCCTTCCTCCTTCGTCCTGTCCCGAATGTGCTCCTCTTGTTAGCCCCTGAAGTTTTTCTTCTTCATTGGTAAATAAATGTTGCGGCTGGATGTGTTTGGGGAAAAAGAATCGTGTAATGCGATGGATACTGAGATAGAAGAGGGGGCGTGTGACGGTGCAGGGGCTCCTGTAAGGGCGTGGGTGTGGATAGGGCTGCAGACGATGCGAGGGGTCGTACGGGGAAGCGAGAACTCAACAGACAGATAAAAAGACGACTCCATACCGCAAGCTCGTATATCAAACTGTTGTTTATCACAATGCGTAATTGTATCGGAATTCTTAGCCTTAGATTCATCATTTTACTGGTAGGCGGCCCAGCACGGGGAAAAAAAAGTGGCGCTGCTACACAGTGGAGAAATGGATGGAGTGGGGGAGAGAGAGAGATTTTGGATGCCCTCCATCCATGTCTTAGGCTTTTAAATGTGTAAGAACCAGGGTCGTCCGTCGGGTTGTTGTTTGTTGGTGTTTTACGGCCCTTCAACTACAAAGTCATTAGAGCCCCGTCCACTGTGTAGTTCTGATGCAGGGACTGCACAGACACTACACTAATGCGACGATTTTTGGATACTAGCGGTACCCAGTTTTCCCAAGCGGCCACCCATGTCAGTACTAACTGGGGTTGCGTTGCTTAACTTGAGTGATCAGACGAGAACTGGTGTGTCCAACGCAATTTGCCGCTCCCTCGTCCGTCGGGACTGCACCCTAGTTGCACCTTCTGACTCCGAGTAGAAGAGGGAGCGGCTGTATTGCGTTGGACACACCAGTTCTTGCCTGATCACTCAAGTTAAGCAAGGCAATCCCAGCTAGTACTAGCATGAGTGACCGCTTGGGAAGACTGGGTACTACTAACACCCAAAAATCGTCGTAGCAGTTTAGTTTGTTACTCTCCAACGGGTAGGGGAGTCGGCCGAGCATCCATAACGGATCGAACGTTGTGGAGGCAGGCAGGAGCGTGGTTTGGCGGAGGTAGGAGTAGGGGAATTAGCAGTTCCCAGTGTTTCAAACCAGCCACCCTTGTCGGTACTAATTTGGGTTGCGTTGCTTAACTTCAGTGATCTGACGAGAGCTGGTGTATGTCCATTCATTAGAACTACGAAATGGACAGGGCTCTAATGACCATTGTAGTTGAAAAGCGACCCTAAAACCCCAACGAAACAAAAAATCCGAATAGCATGCAACGCCTAGCTAGCCCAGTGTGAGGTGTCGATGTCAGCGTTGCACGTGTAGATCAGCAAAATCCCAGGTGCAGTAACTTTTTTCCCAGTACCATTAGGGTGGTAGCCGGTTGCGTAAAAGATACTGTCCCACAACTAATCCTTATGTTCTCAATTTCAACCGGTAAAATAGATACTCAACTCCATCATAAGCGTTAAAAGGGTTGGAATGATGATGGTTGACATGAACACCACGAATGACTGTAAGCGGGATCACTGTCACTGTGGCCCAATCAGCGACTGGGACATCCAGGAAAGGTTTAACTTGTCATCGACTCAAACGTCAGCCAGTCCATGTGGTTGGCAGACTGGCAGAGAACATCTACAGCCAAACATATCTGAGAGGGTGGGGGTCTATTGACGGTGTCATGACGGTGTGGCCAAAAAAGTGGAATGTCAACTGCGCTTGTGTCCTTTTCTTTGCTCCGTTTTCATCAGCCATTGTTGAAGTTGAAAGTCTGTCCCATTGACGACGTAGACCGATATGAGAGCCCTGCAAATGCCAAACTGTTTTTTTCCTTGTGCTTTTGAATGTCATCACTGTCGTTTCCTATCTGTTGTCTAGGGGGAAGTAGGGGCTAGATGGTGACATTTTTACCATCATGCCGCTAGCTCTCCCTTCATTTTCTTATCAGTGTACCCCCACCCCTCGTCGTCGTCTTTGGGGTGTCATCTCTCGTCATATGAATGTGTGCCACCGTTGATTGAATGTTATCGGTGGAATGGATGAAAGCCGAGGTGAGGCTCTACTTTGATAACTTCACGCGCAGTGTCTTCAAACCTCACCCCCACCCCTCGTTTTTTTTTGCCTTATCCTTTCTTCCCCCTCCCCTTGCCCCCCCGTTATCCTTAAAAAAATGCTGCCAACCATCCGTCGTTCCCCCTTCCCTCTCCTATTTGCCAGTCTGTTTTTTTTACTAGACAAGTCCTTTACTTCTTAACGTCTTACTAGGAGCTTTAAGAGGTCAGTGCTGCCCATGAATTGAACATTAAAGAAGTATTCAAATGACGGGGTTTTTTTTGGTAATGGAGGTAAAAATGTGAATTTTTGTTCCACCCATCCCCCCTCGTCTCCGCCCGTTTATTTCTGCATGAAAGACGACGATCGCTGACCACTTACTACATATCTTCGTTCTTTGTTGAGATTTTTAGCATATTTTGAGGATTGAATTGCTTACCCCCTTCTTGCCTGTGATACCCTATCCGATAAGAAGATGACCTGTGTGAGGCACCAGACAGACCTTTTCTCATCAGGCCGTTTGTTATTCGTGCTGTTGTTATAAGTATGAGGATATATTTTAGTTAGAAACGTCACACTGCGGGACGCTACTCAGAAATGTCTCCTCCAAAATATTCGTCGTCGTTCTTCATTTAACATTTGACAAATTTAATCGTCCGGTTTAAAGATATTTTCTCCGGTCCTGTGAATGATAAGGCGATTAAGGAAAAGGGTGTTGGATGAGAGGAGGGTCAAGCGACAAGAAGAGGCAGAACGAGGGACGGAATGGGGGACCAAGTGTTTGGCGGTCGTCAAGAATGATGACTATTTTGTAATGGGATGGCGTCGTTTTCGGACCATCTGTGAGGTTTTCTTTTGCCACAAACTCACCCCGTTCTCTCTCGTCCCCCCCCCCTTTCTTGACCCAGAACGAAAGGTCGCTAAATGTATTAAATCTAGACGCATTTGTTAATTGAAATTCAGGGCCATGCCACTTGAAAGGAGGTGGCCAGACTGATTGCGTGTGAAAATGGGTGTAGGTGTTCCGCGTCAGTTTTTCTTCTCTCCATCTCCTGTCTCGACCCTTTCGTTTAGTCTTGTCCCGACTTTGCCCTATATGTCTCCGCCCCCTCCTTTGGCCCGCTGCCGCTTGGACGAAGACTACTTCCTTCACTTGTCGGACTCGAAATAGTGTCCGATTGAGTCTGGACGTTTTTTTCTCCCCGTTCCTCACCATTAATAAAATGTTTGAAGTAGAAAACGGTCCATTCATTGGAAAATAAACAACTGGATGTGCAAGAGGGACTTTTAAAGTGGTGAGCCGATTTTAGGGGGGAAGTGGAGAAGGTTTGGCATAGGGGGTGATTCAGCAAACTGGGTAGCAAAGGGGTCGTTCGTTTAATATCGTATGAAATGGTGTTGGGAGATCGTAGTTCCAACCTCTGAACGACTACAGTCTGTTAGGGTAACTTTACAGACCGTCGTTTGTTGTTGTTGTTGGAGTTTAAGGTCCCGTCAACTACGAGGTCATTAGAGACCCGTCCACTGTGTAGGTCTGATGCATATACTGCACAGACACTACACTAATGCGACGATTATTGGGTATTAGCAGTACCCAGCTTTCCCGAGTGACCACCCATGTCAGTACTAACTGGGCTTGCGTTGCTTAACTTCAGTGATCAGACGAGAACTGGTGTGTCCAACGCAACTCGCCGCTCGCCGTCGTTTGTTGCGATGTCCCATACAATTCCTAACCCATTTCCCACCTTTGACAGGGTCGAGTACCCATCGTGTCCCTCGGAATGGACACAGGGGTGTTGTATTGAACAGTATTTTTCCGCAGCCGGTTGCCGACCGAAGCTGCAACCCCTATACTTATTTATCGTCGGTCTCCAGTTCCTTGGGGAATTCCACCGACGCCAGGGTACGAGCTCCTACATATGGAAATTTGGCCTCATCAACCCCTTTGCCTAGTAGAGAGCGTTCTTTTGCGTGCAAATGGCACTGGACACGACACAGGACCCCGTTTTTACTTCTCATCCGAAGGAAGGGGCACTCGGGGCGACCCAAAAGAATCCAACCCACCTCGGTCTAGTATACGGGAGCGGCAAGTTGCGTTGAACACACCAGTTCTCGTCTGATCACTGAAGTTAAGCAACGCAAACTCAGTTAGTACTGACATGGGTGGCCGCTTGGGAAAACTGGGCACCGCTAGTATCCAAAAATCGTCGCATTAGTGTAGTGTCTGTGCAGTCCCTGCATCAGAACTACATAGTGGACGGGGCTCTAATGACCTTGTAGTTGAAGGGCCCTAAAACACCAACAAACAAACAAATCGGTCTAGTATCGGACCTAGAACCACTGACGCCTTTACTAAGTGCACTACCCACTGCACCACCGAGGCGAGACATTGGGATGTCTTATATGGTTTTAAGAAATGGCTGTGGAGGTAAAATTGCTAAGGGGACAGGGGGTCCGGCCCAGGTTCTGGAATAATTGTGAGAGCTGCATAATCTTTCATCGTAATGTAAAAAAGCCTTTTTATTATTTTATTAATTTCTCGTGTATTTTGTTTCCTTTTTGATTTCCCATAAATGAAAATATTTTGATAGTTTTGGGAGTTCGGGATAGATGCAGGGCCTACCCATATTTTGGAGATCGGGGAGCGTGTAATCATATATATTTTTTTTTACAAAAATCGAGTATAAAATGCAATACATCTTGTGAGAGGAATTTTTTTTCGCGTGTCAAATGACACCGAGTAGAGAGATGGGTCGGTCACTGGCTCTGCTAGATGCCATCCTCCTCCTCTCCTTCACACGCCCTCCCTACCCTACACCCTTCCTCCACGTCCCTTCCTGTCACCCCGTGCCTGTTTTTTCCAAGACGGACATAAATAACATTTATTTTGTCAAGAGGAAGAAAAAAATTATGTTCATCGAGTTTCAACACCATACTGTTGTTCTACTCTCCTTACCCCCTCTTAGGACCCTCACCCTCCTGGGCTCCTCTTTGCCAACACCATACACTCATCAAATGTTTCTCTCCCAAATATCTCAGATGCTTATAAAAACATATCTGAAAAAAAGGGTGACATTTTTTTCGCCCTGCTCTCATATGTATTTCTCGATGGAGTTGTTAGGAACACGAAAGGAATTTTCTTGCAGAAGTGTGGCCGTTGGTCATTTACTTCCTCTTGAGTGAGTTGTCTGAGGTTCTGTCCTATCATTGGACTTTTTGCTAAGACCATCCCTGACCCCGCAGCTGCCGTGTTTAAATCCGCCAATTATTAAATAAATACTCTTTTGGGTTTTACGTAGTTGGAGTCTCGTTGAGGGCTGTTTATACCTCCCAAGACGTTTTGGAGAGGGAAGATAGTGGCACCTCTGGCTTCCCCCTTGCCCTCCCCACTTTCTACTCGCACATGTCCACTCCTCTACCACTGATGAAATTCAATGAAAATTATTGAAATTTTAATTGAATGAAGAACATCAAATTGAACTTTGTTAGTAAAATATGCGCTGTCACCACCAAATTAACGAACCTAGCCTTTGCCCCCTTCCCCTTGCCCCCATCCTTCCGTTTCTATAGTAGGCTACAACGACTGAGCGGTTGAATATTTGGTTATTGAATTATTTAATGTTGGTGTGTCGGACCTTAAAGGCCTGTGGGGTAGGCGCTAGATGTTTCGTCTTGATCGCAAACTCATGACCCGCCACATTGCCTTAAATAGCTGTCCCGCAGTTATAAGCATCTCCTAACACCTTCCTCGCATATGGCAGGGTCGGATATCTATCTTGTTCCTCTGAATGGCCAAAAGGGATGATCTATTGGACAGTGTTTTTCTGCAGCCGGTTGCCCCAAAGCTGCAACCCCTATGCTTATTTATCGTCGGTCTACTATTCGTTGGGGCACTCCAGAGTTGCTGAGTGCCTCAGAGTTGCTCAGTAGAGAGGGTTCTTTGAGGTGCAATCGTACATAACCAGGGACCTCGGTTATACTTCTCATCCGAATGAAGGAAGGCGCGCACTCGTGGCCTCTCTCTCTCCTGAAAGAAGTCAACCCACCTCGGTCCAGTATCGAGCCACTGACTCTTTGTTGTTGTTTTAGGGCCCTTCAACTACAAAGGTCATTAGAGCCCCGTCCACAGTATAGTTCTTATGCAGAGACTGCACAGACACTACACTAATGCGACGATTTTTGGGTATGAGCAGTACCCAGTTTTCCCAAGCGGCCGCCCATGTCAGTACTAGCTGGGGTTGCGCTGCTTAACTTCAGTGATCAGACGAGAACTGGTGTGTCCAACGCAATTCGCCGCTCCCGCCACTGACGCAGTTACCGAGTACGCAAACCACTGCGCCACCGACGCATGTCTCTAATTCTAATTCACGACACTGCAAGCAGCCTTATTTGGCCAATATGGCAGTGGAGAGACCAACTCTCATTCTTACATACATTACTGAAAAGCTCCCAAAACCCTAGGCTTAAATTCCTGTGATCCCTCTACAACAGTCCCTTTCTGTCCCTTTCTTTCTTCCCAGTGCGGCCAAGTTGCGTTGGGTGCGGCCAAGTTGCGTTGGACACACCAGTTCCCGTTAGATCACTGAAGTTAAGCAGCGCACACCCACGTCAATACCAACTTGGGTGGTTGGTAAGAACGTTGGGTGCTGCAAACTAACCCTCTTTCTCCTCCTTTCACCTACCTCCTCATCTCCCGCGGGCAGCCTCCTAAGGGGTTAACCTGTTATGGCTGCCTGGCTTACACCCCAACCCACAAACTAATCAAACACTAGTAATGGTAGGGTGGCTTTTTATGAGGCCCTCCACCTTATCCTTTCCAAGGCTATTCCATTGTCGAATGGTCCTTGGTAAGAAAGACCAGTAATATAGGTCTGTCTATGGTCCCTTTGTACTTAGCAGGGGACACACATCCCACCAGAGGTCCATCACACCCCAGCAGCAGCAGTCTGATAAACAGACTTATGCTGTGAGATGTTCGCCGCTGGCTTAGTGTTTCCCAACCTAATTCCCTGATCATGTCATGTCATGTCTCGTTATTGTCGTGATTCCTCCTCGAAAATAAAGTGGCCCGCGTAGCGAGGAGTTTGTGACGTCCATCAGTGGTCCACCAAGTAGCAAATTTTGAGTCTTTGTTTTTGGACCCCCGCTAGCTTCCCCTGCCGTTGAGGCTGCCGCCGGCTAACTATCGTCAGCTTGGCGCATGGTACCATATGAAAGAGTGCATTTTTTTTCTGGGTTCGCACTGGTCAACTGCAAGGTCATTAGAGCTCCGTCCACTGCGTAGTTCTAATTCAGCGACTGCACAGACACTTCACTAATGCGCCGATTTTTGGGTATTAGCGGTACTAGCTGGGGCTGCGTTGCTTAACTTCAATGATCAGGCGAGTACTGGTGTGTCCAACGCAATACGCCGCTGCCTGAAAGAGTGTATTAATATGGGGCCGATGTAAAGCGTCCCCCCTTTCATCAACTATGATGCAGAATTGATGGACTATTTGGAACCTTTTTCGTAATTTCCTTTCCCTCCAGCATTTTTCTTGATGTCCTGCAGCCTCCTCCCTCTCTTTCCATCGCTCCTCTCATCTTGGAAAGAAGGGAAAGGGGCAGGAGGGGTCCAATGTGCTTATTTTTATTTATTGGAAACTGTGTGCATCACGACGAGATTGAATATGATTTTTAATTTGGACCATTTGATTGGGAGATAGCGTGACACAGCTGGTGCTTCGGCGAATTTCACAGGGTAGGCTACGTTTCGTTCGTTGGGATGGGGTATGATGACGTGGGATAAATCAGCCCTTTATTGGCCCTGCCTCCCTCACATCAACCATAATTTTTCTTCCGCATTGGGATTATAGGATATGTACTTTGTAGTGATCTCTAAGAGACGTTTTCTTTAGCAAATGCTGTCTTTTGTGTAATCACGCTTTGCCCCAAAAATTGATCTGTTTGTCGAGTTGACGTATTATGAACCCTTTGGTTCCTTTTTTTGTTAAACTGTGTGGTCCAGTCCAGTGCGGGAGTACCTCTCTAATTGTTGCTTCTCAGTTTGCAAATCCATGTCGTCACTTTTTCACCCAATTATAATAATGGTGCTGTTGATTATTATTATTATTATTGACTGATGGTGGGTGGCCTTTGTGACTGGTCCACTTCTCGCCCCCCCCCCTCCCTCCTCCGTTGTCTCTTAACGGGTGTGTGGGGAAGGGGCAATGCCCGAGGTCTTGTGGGTAGGTCATATTTTATCCTTCAATCCTGTCACTGGTCCCAAAACTGAATTTTTTTCCCCTGGTTACCATTCATTGTCTCCGTATACTTTACATGTCAATACCTCTATTCTGGTATTATTCTTTTGAGCTTTAAAAGAGAGGGCCGGGTGGTTCCCTTCGCCGTTCCCTCGTCACCCCAGTTTTTTAATATAGGGTCCCATCTGTTTTGTCGTGCATCGATTATCCGAAAAAGATAATGTGAAATTTTTATTTCTCGGGGGAAATATAAGGTCTGAAACAAGTGAAGCAAACTCTAATAACCTAATGCTAACTAACTCTTTAATGTCAAAATTAGGGCGAAAAAGACACCCCTTTCTCTTCGTTCTCCTCAAAGGAGACAAGCACCCTTGGAAGGTAAGTTAGGGTTTTTCAAACCGTCACAGGTGTTGTTGTTTTTGGAGTGTCCATGTAGGGTTTATGACGAAGAGACTGAGAAGATTCGGAGCCTTTTGATGATTTTTAAAGGTCCTATGGAGTGTTATGGTTGTCTAGAGGGAGGTGAAGGGTCCAGGGCAGAGGAGGAGTGGTTTGGGACAGTGAATGATTTCGAATCATCATCATCATCATGGTGTGGCTGGCTGATTTGATTGAATGAATCTTTTTCTCCAATTTCCTATTGAAGTTGTCAGCGTTAGGACCCCATCGTCGTCATGCGTTTGATGAAACGGTAATTCATACTCGTGTCTCTCAACCCCCTTCCGTCATCCCCTTGGCCTTCCCTCCTCTTCTTCAATGAGTCGCCACAGAGTCAAAAAGCTCCGCGTTTTCGTTGATTTCAACGTCGAAAAAGAAATTTGAAACGATTCGCACAACATTTTTGTCGAATTGAACCCGATTTTTCTGCTTTTTTGAATTTAATGAAGTTGGTGCTATTCGATGCAGAATATCCTATTTCGTATCTCATAATGGGTGCGTTTGTGGAGGGGCTTTTCTAAGGGGTTCTTGACAGCCGTTTTGAGGAAAGGTTAGTGATTAACGTACTTGATTGCTTGAGGCCATAGTAACAGGTTCAAGTCCCAAGCTCTTGTTTCAGTCGACCGATGCAGTAGGCAGCTGAAGAGCACATAATCATCATCATACCCTTATCCCGCATTTTGCAGGGTCAGATCTGCGGGTTCAAACTCTTCACTACAGCCCCTAATCTGATTTCTTTATTTTGTTTTAGGGCCCTTCAACTACAAGGTCATTAGAGCCCCGTCCACTGTGTAGTTCTGATGCAAAGGCTGCACAGACACTACACTAATGCGACGATTTTTGGATACTAGCGGTACCCAGTTTTCCCAAGCAGCCACCCATGTCAGTACTAGCTGCGGTTGCGCTGCTTAACTTCAGCGATCTTACGAGAACTGGTGTGTCCAACGCAATTTGCGGCCAAGTTGCGTTGGACACACCAGTTCTCGTAAGATCACTGAAGTTAAGCAAACCCACGTTTGTACCAACATGGGTGGTTGGTAGAGAACGTTGGGTGCTGCAAAATTTCCACCCCACCTTCATCCCTGACACCTACTTCCTCCTTTTCCGGGAGCAGCCTCCTAAGGGTTCAGCCTGTTATGGCTGCTTGGCCTGTTCCCCAACCCCATAGTGTAGTGTAGTGTACTGTAGCAAAAAGTCTGTTTTTCCCCCTAATCTGAGGTCAGCCCCTTTTTCTTCACAAGACTGCTCTGACTGGGGCACCCCAACCAGGCGTCCGGATTTTTTTGTTTCGTTGGTGTTTTAGGACCCTTCAACTACAAGGTCATTAGAACCCCGTCCACTGTATAGTTCTGGGAGCGGCGAGTTGCGTTGGACACACCAGTTCTCGTCTGATCACTGAAGTTAAGCAACGCAAGCCCAGTTAGTACTGACATGGGTGGTCGCTCGGGAAAGCTGGGTACTGCTAATACCCAATAATCGTCGCATTGGTGTAGTGTCTGTGCAGTCTATGCACTAGAACTATGCAGTGGACGGGTCTCTAATGACCTCGTAGTTGACGGGACCTTAAACACCAACAAACAAACAAACTGTATAGTTCTAATGCAGAGACTGCACAAACAGTGGCGTACCGAGGGCATTCTGCGCCCGGGGACAAAGACTGAAATCTGCGCCCTCTGGCACCTGCTAAACTTAATGTGAACCGCATTTTGGCGCCCCCCCCCTGTCTTCTGCGCTCGGGGACGTCTGCCTCCCCTCGCCCACCCCCAGTTACGCCACTGCACAGACATTGCACTAATGCGACGATTTTTGGGTATTAGCAGTACCCAGTTTTCCCAAGCGACTACCCATGTTAATACTAACTGAGGTTGCGTTGCTTAACTTCAGTGATCAGACGAGAACTGGTGTGTCCAAAGCAGTAAGCCGCTCAGAGGCGTCTGGAACCCGTAGGAATATTGGACGGGTTGTTTGTGAGGGGATGCCGGCCTGCCCCATAGAAAGACAGGCGAAGAGCGCATCATAACCAAAAAAGCCGTCCACGCACCTTTCCTCATCCTCGTTCGGGATCGTACTTTGAGCCTGCTGTCATGAATGTGATCATGAGGCGAGGACGACGTACACCAGGTGATGAGCTGGATTTTGAGTACTCGCGTAATCTCGGTCGTATGAGAAGTTTCACTAACTGTAAATGGGTCTTATTGGACCAGTCCTGATTTTGAATTTGGTTGCGTGAATGTGGTGGTGGGCCATGTGATGGACAAGTCCCTCTTAGAGTGGACGTATTGAGGAAGGAGACCTCCACTGCAATATTATAGTCATTTAAATCCTTTTCGCCATAACCTTTCTGTAGATGTCAGGGGGAACCATGTGGGTCACAAATTGGACATTGTACTTCTTTCTGTCCCGGCGTTGACTGTGGTCCGATTCTTTACAAATTAGTTTTGTGGATTGTCAACTACGTGACTGATACTCCTTGCTTTCCTCCCGCGTCATGTTTTGAGTCGGGCATTGGACGTTTTATTTGCTAGTTAATGTTGTCATTAAATTAGAAATTAAAAACAGGTTTAATTCCCCTTTTTTGTAAGTTGACGTTCCCCTGCTTTGACCACCTACCCTGTCTTCATCTCCCATCTACCATATACTCCCCGCTGTCTGTTTAAATAAAATTGAAGATTTTACAAATTGCCAACAAAGTTCATGTCACTATTTCACTCACCCCTTCCTCATCTCGGCCAGTCCTCCGTAAAGGTCCCGTCTCTAACCCCCTTCCCTCCCCCGTCGCCTTTGCCCTTTGAAAGTTGACATCTTGGGACGGTCGCGGCGTAGTCATTTCTTTAAAATGTAAGTTACTATTTATGATCCTGTTGCTGTCGGAGTTTGTTTTTATGACCCTGTTTTGATAGTTGTTGGTTGCCATCGGCCACGTTCAAGGGCTGGAGACCTAAAGGGGTTCGTCTAGAGAAGGGGGTGGTGTTAAATTATTAGGGAGCGGGAGTTCGGTGTGCCCGTGCAGAAGGTGCAGGCTTGTTTAAAACGCCAGGATCTGAGTTCAAATCAGTTCACTCCAATGACCTATGGAGTCCAGTGGTGGAAAAGAGGGGAAATAGCCAAATTCCTTTCTAGTTGACTTATTTCGAGATTTTTGTTTAGATTACGGAAGTGGAGAAGGAACTGTCACTTTGACACCCCCACACATTTTTCCCTCTTTTGCATTTGTGCGTGAGAATTAGGAATAAGAAATGTAAAAATGTCGACAAACGTGTCACGCTGACAGCTGGTTTTTAAGCAGTGAAATCGGCTAGTGTGCGCCGTGGCTACCATCCCAATCAACGTATGGGACGAGACCTCCTTCGGTGGCTCAGTTGGTAGTGGGCATCACTCACTCTTTTCAGAAACAGTAATGCGAAGGTTCGATTCTGATTGAGGCTGGTTTCGAGGTATGTCTTGAGTTAGAAAGAGTTTTAGGGCCCTTCAACTACAAGGTCATTAGAGCCCCGTCCACTGCATAGTTCTAAGGCAGAGACTGCAAAGACACTACGCTAATGCGACGATTTTTGGGTATTAGTGGTACCCAGTTTTCTCCAAGCGGCCATCCATTTCAGTACTAGCTGGAGTTACGTTGCTTAACTTCAGTGATCAGACGAGAACTGGTGTGTCCAACGCAATAAACAGCTCCCGACTGTAGAGTAGTGACTGCAAGTGGTGCCCATGGATGTTACCTGAGAGTAAAGGACTCTATCGGCAAAATGCTCAGGTTGGAAAGCCTCTGTTCTTCATTGCGTTGGACACACCAGTTCTCGTGTGATCACTGAAGTTAAGCAACGCAATCCTAGCTAGTACTGGCATGGGTGACCACTTGGGAACATTGGGTACTGCTAATACGTAAATCGTCGTAACAGCGTAGTGTCTGTGCAGACTCTGCATTAGAACTACGCAGTGGACGGGGCTCTAATGACCATTGTAGTTAAAGGGCCCTAAAGCATCAACAAAAGAAACAATTGTCCAAGTACGTCGGAACTGTGCCCTATGTGCAGCAGCCCTTCCATCAGTGGTGGATGCCATGGACCTACTTGTGATACCTGATGAAAACATTTAGAGTATCCTCTTCCTCCTCAAATTGGCCTTCGTTCAGGCCAAAATATATTCATTGCAGCCCTAGGTGTAATTGTCATCAGTTTTCGTGGGTCTTTGTTGCTAGTTGATAATCCGAAAAAGGATTTGATTTTTTTATGCACCTTGGCAAGGGTAAGGTGGAGGAGTTTGTGTACTCCACAGGTGTATGGAGTGCGTTGTTAAACGGTGTAGGTAGGTATGAGTGACCTATGAGGTCTGAAGAAGAAGAAGGTAAAGAAAGAAGAGGGTCGGATGAGTGTCAGTTTGAAATCCCTGGTCATTTTTTTGTTGTAATGAACGAAGTTGATGGTTGGGCGCATGCGCCAAGTCTCCGCCTCTTTTCGTTGGCCAACAAAAGACGTCAATTAAGGAGGTAGTGGAGAGGGGAATGCGATGGTGTCCAGGTGAAGGTGAGGGTGCCGGAATCACATGAAGGATTGTAGAGAAAAAGAGAGAGAATACTCTTGTGGTGATGAATGGTGAAGTGGTAGCGGCAACTAAGAGAACTGGAGGGAAGGAGTGGAGGGGTTGTCGATTGACCTCTAACCTTTCGAATCCATCCTCCATACTTGTTTCCCACTTGAATTTTTTTTTTCCGCCCTTCTCTTTCAGGTAGATATTTAGGTGAAATGCGAAAATGCACTCACAGGTTGTTGATTCATTCATTCGGGTCACTCTCACTCCTCCGATGCTCCCTTAACTGAGCTGTTAGGGGTCGTGGGAAAAAAGTCATTCTTCTAGGAGCGAGTTGAACTGAGTGTGCCTTTGGCATCCGTAATCAGGTCCTTCTCTGACTCGCCTGTTCCTCCTCTTCCATTCTTTCATCGTACACCTTGACTATCAGTGTACAGTTGGGACGTTATTAAAATGGGATCCTCCTTTGAGATACTAAGTCATAGGTCACCCCGATACGTTGTTGGTTCCCGTTGTGGAGGTCACCGGTGTCTGGCAATGATGAGCTGAAAATCCGACTGTGTCTGAAGGTCACATATTCCCCCCCAAAAAAGGGTATTGTGGTGTTAGTGGTAGGGCGTAGATTTCTTTCGCACGGGTTAAGACATGAGGAGTTGGAATGGTAAGAATACCCTCTTACCTTTTCTTAGGGGTGTGAGATAAAGAGAGCTGCTTGGTGTGCGGCAGTGTGAAAAGGTGAGGTACTGGGGACCTGTTCGTTTAAATGTTGTTCAGGTGACGAAAAGAAGCCCCGATTATTGAGAAAGCCTTACCCCCGATCCCCCACAGTAAAAAAGAAAAGCAACTCCTAACCCTTTCCACGCCAATGGCACGGTCGGGTACCCATCTTTTCCCTCTGAATGGACACACGGGTGCTATATTGGACACTGGTTTTCCTTAGCCGGGGACTAACCCAGGCAGCCATAACAGGACGAACCCTTAGGAGGCTGCTCGCGGGAGATGAGGAGGTAGGTGAAAGGACAAAAGAGAGGGGTAATTTGCAGCACCCAACGTTCTTTACCAACCACCCATGTTGGTATTGGCATGGGCTTGCGCTGCTTAACTTCAGTGATCTCACGGGAACTGGTGTGTCCAACGGAACTTATTCGTTGGGGAATTCCACCGACGCCAGGGGGACTGAGAATTTGGCCTCATACAACACTTTCCATAGTAGAGAGGGTTCTTTTACGTGCTAATGCCATCGTACACCACACGGGACCTCGGTTTTACTTCTCATCCGAAAGACGGCACAGTCGGGGCCTCTCTCTCTCTCTCTCTCCCGAAAGACGCCAACCCACCGCGGTCCAGTATCGAACCTAAAACCACTGACGCAGTTACCGAGCGTGCTACCCACTGCACCACCCAGGCGGGACCCCTTGGAAATCTCACCGTTAAAACCTTTTCGTTTATTAGGGCCATTTGAAGTACCTCAACCTAATGTTGTCATGTATTTTCTTTTCCAGGTTTAGGATAGATAATACCGACCATATCATCGATGTCAATAAAAATAATGAACCCTATGAATACGATCAAGTGAACCTCATCTGCCCTTCGTATCCTCCTGGGACCCACGAAGACGATGCCGAAAAATATATAATTTATAATGTAAGTTAATTGTGACTGAAGGGGGACATGTGTGTGTGTGATATTTGGTTTGGCCTCTCCTAACCCCTTTTCTTGTTTGCAGGTTTCCAAGGATGAATATGACATGTGTACTATCACAGGTCCTAATCCTCGGACCATTGCTATTTGTGACCAGCCTCATCGACTTATGTTCTTTACCATCACCTTCAGGCCGTTCACGCCGCAACCTGGTGGCCTGGAGTTTCGGCCCGGACAGGATTATTATTTTATCTGTAAGGGATAACAAAATACTGTTATGTGTTGAATTTAATGTTGATTAACACGTGTTAACTTTTTTGTGGGTTTTTACATTTTGCAGCGACATCTAGTAAAGAAAACCTTTACAACCGAATTGGAGGTCGTTGTTTGACCAACAACATGAGGGTAATTTTTAAAGTATGCTGTAATCAGTCAGTTAAAAGTAAGTATGCTCTTGGGCAGGACCTTTAATTTATAGTGGTGTGCAGGGTTCAACTTTTCTTAATGAACTCGTTGTCTGCCTTGATTGCAGGTTCTACATTATGGACCACTTCCTCTACTAGCACCACGACAAGTACGACAACAACGACGACGATGGTTCCTAGTATATCTGTCGGACCTGGATTTATGAGACCCAGAACTCAAGGACCTCTAATGCCCAACACTCCTAGGCCGACTCAAACTAGCGGTAGGCATCCGCCGCCCGCTGGTTCAATACCTACACCTCCAGATCCTAAAACATTTCCCGGAATTGGTGGTCGGGGTGGAACGGGCAGCAGCTCTGAAACTACCCGCGGTAAATCGGGCAAAGGTGAAAATAAAGGTAAGCTCCTTAGTAGTAGAGGAGGTGTTAGTAGTAGTAGTGGTGGTGGTGGACAGCAATAGTCAAGATGTACACCATGGCACTCAGCAGGGGAGCAGCTTATTGGCAGCTTCCCGTCTGTTCACTGACGTTAAGCAACACAATCCCAGCAAGTACTGACATGGGTGGCCGCTTGGGAAAACTGGGGACCGCTAATACCCAACAATCGTCGCATTAGTGTAGTGTTTGTGCAGTCTCTGAATTAGAACTACGCAGTGGACGGGGCTCTAATGACCTTGTAGTTGAAGGGCCCTAAAACACCAACGAATGAATAAAAAAAGGAACTCAGCACCGAACCCCCAACGAGCTGTCGTCGATTTGAGGTGGCGCTGAGGAATTCAGTTTGGCAAAAAAAAAAAAACAGAATTTTATTCATGGTCATGGTTGCCTATCAAGATGACTAACTCGATAAAACAGCTATCTTTTTCATTCCTTTAAATGTGCTGAAGGGCAGGGAGCCTTTTTTTTCCTCCAAATCCTCTTCACTGGCCACCATCATTGTTCCCTCCTTCAGCCATTTTGTTCCTTTTTTTCCACCCGTGGTCAGTGGATTAGTTTCGTTTCAAATGGACCTCGCCTTTGACGCATACTGTCAGACTTGTTGAGTCACACACACGCACCTCTCATCCTCGCCAACAGGCGAGTGACAAGTTGCCAAGATCTTGACACTTATTCATAGGCTTTCTTTTCGTTCCTTCTTATTTCTTTCCCCACTTTTCCACTTTCGCATCACCCTTCCTACCTGTCGCCCTTCATTAACACCTAGTATCCCCTCTTAAAAAAGAGACCAAGCCCACCTTCCTCTTTCTAGTTTCATTATATCATGTGCCTTTTCTGCCATTTCCCAAATTCAGAACTATTATAAGTCAGCCCTTTTACAGCCAGCCGGTTTTTCATTCACAGTTTAGTTAGTTATCTGTAGTAGCGTCAGGTGCTGTGTCTCTCTGCCATTACTGACATCTTCAAATGTACCGTACTCATGTTTTGTTTTTCTGTTCGCAGGTGAAAAAGGTAAACATCCAAATGAGACAGGAATGACGAATGATGAACTAGTTCGCGGTGCAAGCAGTGGTCCATCGCATGTGCCCCATCAACGGTGGACCACTGGTCTAGTAACTCTGTTGACGACGGTGGTTATGGTATTGCTTGCAAGGTGAAACGCTGTCCATCAGAAACATTTTTGGATTTTAACAAGAGAGTTTTGAGGCGCAAAAAAAATAACAGGATCGATGGACTCTGGACCCCGGGCCGGAAGAAGATGATGGGGAGGTGTGCGTGTGTGTGTGTGTTTGTGTGTATGTCTGTGTGTATACAATGTGCGAGGACAAGAGACGGTTGATTGCTAGATGCTGTGAAAAATGATGTCACCGGCCCTCCACCCCACCCCACGGGAAACACACTGGTGTTCTCAAGTCTCTTGTAAAATAGTCAATGAACAGTTTTTTTGTTCACCTATAAACAAAAGAGTGGGGTTGTAGGCCTTGATCATGGTGGTTATCATCCCGTTACTTCGTCTGGACCCGCTGTTTCGGACCACTACCGCGACCCCCTTCATTCGCTAATTCTTGTCTGCTTCCACAAGTTGGTCTTGAGTCATCACAACATATCCGGATTTTGTTTTCCTCAATCTTCTGTTGCAGTTTTGGTTCACCCCGTCCCTTTCTTCACAACTCCGGTCAGGAAAGTGCCTTAATTTGGTGCTGGCCCGAATCTTATATTCTTGACGCCCTGTGCTGCTGCTACTACTGCTAAGTCCGTTCGTCCTTTTTAAGAAATACAAACAATTTATAGACGGTTTATTGTGCACGTGCCACTAAACCTTCTCACTCAGTGCCATTTTCGGTTGAGTTCACTACTTTTGTTGGTAGTTCGTCGTGTTGACCCTCAATGGTCATCCAACTCAGAAAGAAGTCACTTTTCACCTGACCGGGCCTGTGATTCAAACAATCCTCCACAAATGAAATCTCCCTCGTCCTGCAGGAAAAGGGTTCATCGCCACAGGCTTCCTCGAATTATAATTGCCGTACATGGTTTGGCGGAGGGGCGTCTGGTGGAGTCGTTCCAATCAGACGACGAAGTGGACCCGAATTTTTTTTTTCTGATCGTCCGGGGCTTCCACTGATTTTTATTGCTTCATTCCGTACAATACACCATCACAGTCCTCGTGGTGAGCCTCTGGCCTGTGTCTCGTGATACGCTCCACTTTTTTTCAGCAATACAAAGAAGACTGGACGGACGTCATCGTCGTCATACAACTCACCACCACCCCTGTCCTAGTACAGTGGCGACTTCCGTTTTCCCTGGTGAAGACTGCCACAGTTTTGCTACCATCTCCTCTGTACGAACATACTTGCACCATGAATTTAAGTTCTCTTCTTCTCCCTCCCTTCCTCAGTTGGATGAAAAACTAGCCGCAAAAGTGACCGCCGACATCACGATCCCTTCCGTCCCGGGATGGGACGTACTCATCATCTGGTTAGTGTTTTTGTTTCCACTCCTCCATAAAGACTGCCTTGTGATGCGGTAGTGTGCCCATTACATTCCCTTTGAAGACTCATGATTTTCGCCTTGATATACGCGCCTGGATCGTGAAGGTGATAAAGACCTCGGAAGACGGGATAAGGTCGTAGTGTCCGAGACAGTTGGTTTGTCCACCACCGTCGATGTGCTACTGTGTTTCATAGGAATTTGTTTTTGTGTGTGTGTATGAGCTGGGCTTGTGTATAAAAGTGACTTCGACGGACATGTTTGGAACAAAGTTTTTTGTTGTCTTTTTTTTCTCCTGTAAATATCGATAGTGATAAACTTTAGTGTTTGACGACGTCATGCCCCGACAGCCTGTTTGGCGATCGGACCACGAATGGATGACCGTCGTCCATCGCGTGCATCGTCCCACTCGGCGATCAGTTTGATATTTCTACCTGCCTGTTGTCGTTCCTGCTTTCAGTTCCCCCATTCTCCTTCCTCGCCGCCCATCCTTGTTACGATTTGAACTTTTATTATTCCGTGAAAGGACCTTGTTGAAGAAGGTCCTTTCCTTGGGCTCAGAACTTCACTCCACTTCTGGCCCAAAATTAATGTGTAGAACTCTCTGTTTTGTATATGTTTAATTTATAACAGTTGCACTTGCCCCCCAACTCTCTCTCTTTTTTTGTCACCGCCACTTTTGGTTCCTTCTGCCATTGCCTTTTACCAGAGATACTATTTTACCAGTAATTTGCTTCATGGTCTCACATCCAGAGCCTAGGTCCTAACAGTTCTGCATGTATGTGTGTGTATATGCGCACTCATTTTGAATCAACAACTTCATTCCCCAACCACCATCACCCCCTTTGACCTTTGTGATGATCCTTCTTCCCCTCTCCTGATCCTGCTTTTCCTTGCCCTCCACTTTACTCTTAACGTTGTCTCTCCACGAAGATATTTTATATCTCACTACTTTTGTACATAAGAAAAATAAATGACTTTGAAAGGGATGAATACTGATTGACCTCATTAGTCCTTTACTTGTCTGAGGGTCAAAGGTCGAATGGATTCTTGTAATTTTTAGACTAGGTTAATGTTAGATGACTGCTGTTTTTCAGTCATATCCTGGAGATATTTTAGGGTGGAGTTTGAAAAATATTGACTGGATGTACACCGACAAAATTTTGGCGGCGAGAATTCGGCGAACGTGACTTTGGCCTGTAAAAGGTGAGCCACGCGAATTATTTAAGGAATTTTTTTCGGCTGCCATCGTCTCTTCCCTCTCATCCTCCTCCATAGATGGGTAGAAGCGGAATGAGAGCTTAATTTTGTAGGATGAAACTGCTGTTCTCCCTCTGAACCTGTTGTAGTTTGGTTTGTGTGATTTAACGTGTCTGCCTTGAAGATCTTGTTTTTACCCATGTTGCCATAAAGGTAAGTACAGTAACATCATCATAACTTTATCCCGTCTGTGGAGGGGTTAGGTCTGCGGGTTCTGGTCCTCCATTCCCCCGTCCACGCCACACGCTATCATATTGTGCAGCCAAGTTGCGATGGACACACCAGTTCTCGTTAGATCACTGAAGTTAAGCAGCGCAAGCCCACGTTAGTACCAACATGGGTGGTTGGTAAAGAACGTTGGGTGCTACAAATTTCCCCTCTCCTACGTCCTCTACACCTTCCTCCTCCTCTCCCGCCAGCAGCTTCCTAAGGGTTCGGCCTGTTATGGCTGCTTGGCTTACTCCCCAACCCATGAAATTAATCAAATCAAATACCCCTTCTTACAACCTGCTCCCACGTCAGCTTGGGTCTTCCTCTGCCCCGGGTACTTCCAATTACCGGCATCCTTGTGGTGGACCTTACCAGCTCCCCCTTCACTCTTCTCATCACGTGCCTATACCACCTCCATCTATTCTCCCATCTTCCACCATCCCCAATCTTCCCCGGGGAGCGGTTTATTGTGTTGGACACACCAGTTCTCGTCCGATCACGGAAGTTAAGCAACGCAACCCCAGCTAGTGCTGACATGGGTGGCCGCTTGGGAAAACCGAGTACTGCTAAAACCCCAAAAATCGTCGCATTAGCTTAGTGTCTGTGCAGTTTCTCTATTAGAACTACGCAGTGGACGGGGCTCTAATGACCTTGCAGTTGAAGGGCCCTAAAATACCAGCAAACCAAACCCAATCTACCTCTAACGTACTCATTCCTAATTTCGTCTGTTCTCAAACACACCACCCGTGCAGCGCGGCATTCGCATTTCAGCTACCCTCATTCTAATGTCATGGCTCTTTCACACTGCCCAACACCCCGATCCATATAGCATAGCTGGCCTACCCACTGACCTGCTGAATTCACCCCTTATATAATCAACTTTATTGTGACCCTCCGATCACACAGGACTCCTCTTGCTGGTCTCCACTTCATCCGCCCTACATTGATTCTATGAGTCATATCCGAATCTATTTCTCCGTTGCTCTGAAATACCGACCCTAGGTAGAGCGTACTTGAACTCCATGAAGGTAAGTAAGTAACTGTATATTCCCTTGTCTGTTTGATTTCAAGGGTTGACGTATCTGTACAATATTCCGGGTTCAAATCCTGATCTGGACGATATCTAGTATTTGGCTTTATGTATATTTAATGTAACTACTTTCCCCTTTTTCAGTACGTTATCCAACTAAAAAGAGGTTGACTTTTCCCCAAATGTTCGCCAAAGGTTCTTAGTCCTGTTCCCTCCTTCTGCGAAACATCATACTTTGACGGGATGGGCAGGGAGGGGGGGGGTGAAAAGAGAGACGTGGGTCGTTCTTCAAAGCAGTTGTGCAGAACGTGTATCTAACGACCCGATGCAAGTCTAGTAGTTTGCCAACTGTTTCATGAGGAGGTTAAAGAGCGCATGTGTGTAGGGATATTAATGTAAGCAAGAGTTAGGGGGCAATGTAGGGACTTTCCAGGGTCCGGGTGGCAGGATATATACAGACATTTTAGGGAGGGGAGATTGAAAGTAGGGGTTTAATTAATACGTCTTCCGAATGGAAATTCCGTCTTTGTATTGTTGCAGTAGCGCAACTCCTTCAGGGCTCCCATTTCCAATAGAAGCCATATGTTGATATTTGGGGCACCGACGACGACAGGAAAAATGGGGAGGGGGGATGCGGTGTGTATCTATCTATATGTAGATAGATATGGGTTCCTTTCTCATCCCCCCCTCTCTCTCTCTCTCTCTTCCGCACTCATTTTGCATACTTTGGTATTTATTACATGTATAACTAATTATTAAACCAGATTAATTTGTAATCAAATCGATCAAGTGCATGATGCGACTATTCATTTCAACCATCCTCTTCCTTTCTCTTCGTGTTAGACGTGCAGTTATTGTCAAAGATGATGTCTATTTTAGGGCCTCTTCTTAGGGGCTGTTTGTTGCTGCGCTATCAGATTAAGGGCGAGAAGAGGTCGTCGGGAATGAAGGGGCATCATTCTCTCTCTCTCTATTTTTTAAAAAAAAAATTAACCTATTCTTCTCTATCATCGACCGATTGGCCGACACACCCCTGTTCACCATCCCATATCCCGATTCCTGGATGTTGGATAGGGGAAGGGGGAGAAGCAGTGCAAGAGCAGAAGGAGGAACCCTGAGAAATGGTAGAAAGATACTGACTTGAGCAGGAAAGAAGAAGGGGGTTTTTTTGTTAAAAAATGAAGGGGGAAGAGGAGGACAATGAACAGCAAGAGGATAAATTGATACCATGTCCCTCCTCCCCTAAAGAATTAGCCTTATTGCGTATGGATTGATTTTGTTCAGGGGTTTAAACTTTGCTTAGCAACATCAAAGTTGGTTTCGTCTTGCCAACCTTTCCTTCCTCTTCAGCTCTCTGTGATCCATCCCCGTCTTTTTTCCTCTCTCTCTCTCTCTCCAGCCCCCCCCCCTTTCTGGTGGTTCCTTTTCCTTCTCTCCCCCGCCTTATATTTTTAACCATGGCAACGTTTATTATTTGTATTATTTATTAGGATATAGTTTTGTTATATTCTTGTCTGTTCATCGTTCTCCTTATGCTCTAAGAAACAATAGCAAAGTGGTAAACAACCAATTCAAATCGATGTTTAAAATGCCAGTTTGTATAGGAGTAGAGGAGGGGGCCGGGGCCTTTCATCCGCGAGATGCAATGGGAATGATAGGGAAGGAGGAGAAGTAGCCCACGCCAAGTCTTGTGAGCCCGTTTCTAGGCGCCCTTCAGGGTGTTTGGATAAAGATGCGCAACTGGCAGTGGTGGGTGATAAAATACTTGAATTCTAAGCCAAACCAGCTTATGCGCCACTGAATAGAGGGTAGGGGATCTTAAGTAGTGTCCCACGTTGATTGACGCAAGCGATGGGTTGCCGTGTTGCAACACCCCTCTCTCTCTGGCTCAGTGGTAATGCGATTGACTCAGAGTTCGTGGATGCAGGTTAAATCCGTGCTTCTGAGAAAAGTCGTAAGGTGTGAGGGTGCGCTCGTGATTGACTCAGAGTTCGTGGGTACAGGTAGGGTGTTCGTTTCGTTGGTATTTCAGGACCCTTCAACTACAAAGGTTATTAGAGCCCCGTTCGCGGCGTAATTCTAATGCAGAATCTGCACAGACACTACATTGTTATGACGATTTGGGTATTAGCAGTACCCAGTGCTCCCACGTAGTCACCCTTGTTAGTGCTAGCTGGGTTGTTGTTATTTGTTGGTGTTTTAGGGCCCTTAAACTACAACATAGCATAGCATAGTTCTTATGCAGAGACTGCGCAGACACTACACTAATGCGACGATTTTTGGGTATTGGCAGTACCCAGTTTTCCCAAGTGGCCACCCATGTCAGTACTAGCTGGGGTTGCGTTGGTTAACTTCAGTGATCAGACGAGAACTGGTGTATCCAACGCAATACAGCAGCTCATCGTGTGAGGGTGAACACGGTGTCCCCATTGCACGGAACAGCACCCTTTCTGCAAGGTGTAAATTGGTAAAATCCCACGGGGAAGGAGCTCGTCCCTCTCTTGATCCCCCGGTAAGTTACCTTTAACAGTAAGGAGACTTGCTTAAATTAGCAAACCGTTCTGTCAATTGTCGCCTTTCGGCAATAGGGCCATCAGCTATTTGAAAGCATGGTTTGAACTCACGGTTTGGATTCACACGCTTGGAAGGGGCCCAAATTAAAGAAAAAGTGATCATTTTTTAGAGAGAGAGAGAGAGAGCTCAGTCCCGCCTCGGTGGCGCAGTGGGTAGCACGCTCGGTGACTGCGTCAGTAGCTCTAGGTTCGATACTGGACCGAGGTTGGTTGGCTTCCTTCGAACGAGAGGCCTCGAGTGCGCACTTCTTTCGAATGTGAAGTAAAGCCGAGGTCCCGTGTGGTGTCCGATGGCATTTATACGTAGAAGAACCCTCTGTACTATGCAACGGGTAAATGAGGCAAAATTTCCAGGTGTAGGAGCTCGCCCCCTTGGCGTCGTTGGAGTCCCCCTACGAACAGTAGAGGTTGCAGCTTTGGTCGGCAACCGGCTGTCCAATATATCACCCCTGTTTTCATTCAGAGGGACAAGATGGGTACCCTACCCTGCCATAGGCGAGAAAAGGGTAAGGAGTTGCTTTGCTAGAGAGAGCTCAGTGGGTATGTGTTCTGGGTTGAGACGGCTCTTAGGCGGGTGAACGTTTGCCACTGGCTTATTGAGCAGAAGCATCCCTTTGAGATTGAAACAGAGACATTTGTTTGCCCTTTAACCTACTTGGTGACGATGCTGGATATGCAGTGAATGGAAAGAAGACGAGGAGGGGGTATGTGGAGAGAGGGAGCAGAAGATGAATAAAAAGTGTTGCTGCAAAGATGCGTGGGTGGGTGTCAATGTGACAATGAATGTGACGATGGTTCTCATCCATCATCGGTTTCCTAAGTTTTTTTTTACTCTTGTTTGGCATCACCTCATGGACACACCCGTCACATCGCAACCCTAGGGCACTAGTAAGTCTATTGTTGAGGTTGGATTAATGGAATATTTTTTCGGCTCTTCATCGAAACTTTACTCCACCCTCTGAGTCCTGGGGAGTTGTGTGACATGCGGAGGTCATAAATCATAGAAAGTGACTGCTCTACAAAAACAAAGTGTTGTCGATCCCCAAATAAAAGAGGAAATTCACTCAAAATTTTGTAATTTATTAAAAGACTAACCAATTTTTTGGTGGAAGTTATATCAAGAAATAAAAAGGAGGGCAAAGGGGGCGTTGGGGAAAACGTCGACGTGCAGAGCCATTGTTTTCATTTTCCTGTACTTAGGAGGGATCTGAAGAAGATATTCATCCATAAATACTTGCCCTTTCTCCTCTCTTCTTCCCTCTCCTCTACTTCTGTGTCTGTCTGTCATCTTTGCAGTTGTTTATCAAAATTTATCGACATAAGAATTCGGGAAGACGTGACGTATTTGTTTAGGTCTCTTTGGTAGCCTTTGGAGACTGATGACCACGTTTCCAACAGTGATGCTTAACGTCCTACCAGTTACAAATCCTTAGGAATTAAGATGGGCCGAGGAGATCTCATAATCCTCTTCTCACATCATATGATGAGTCTTAGTGTTGGGTGGGGCCTAAACTTGTTGCAGAGTTTCCAGTGTCTTGAAGCATTTTTAAGTATTGATCTTAAGGTGGCTCCCACCTCACTCACTCTATCTCTATTTCCTCCACTTCTTTGCCCGTGTCACTCACCCACTCTCCTTACGTAGTAACTAACATCTTCTTCTGGTTTGGTGTACCTTGGAGAGAGACAGTGTGACTAGGGAGTTGCTTGGCGACGAGACCCAAGGATCTCATTTCTTCCTTTCCTTCTTTTCCTTCCTGATTTCATCTTTTACTTCTATCATCACATCCTCCTCATCATCATCATCATCATCATGTTCCTCTCCATCAATTAATAACGATAACAGAAATTGGAGATATTCTGCACCAGTGTAGGCATGGCACAGTAGAGCGAACACTAATATTAGTAGAAGGCTTCCGCTCATCATTTTTGATCGCTATCCATCGATTGTGACAAATTCACAAATTAACGAGGACGGGGGAAAAGGAAGTTAGGGATAGAGGTGACTTCAGAAATATCCATGTGTACGCATATCAGGCAAGGATAATACTTGAAGGAATCCTTCAGTTTAACCATAGAGCGTAGACGATGGATAGCGGGATTGGGTCGGCGCGTTCATAAATCACAGTCAGTGCATAGGTCCCAAGACGAGCGGTAACTGGATTTCTTTTCCTTCTCTTGTGAATCGGAGTTAGTAGGCCTAAGATTTGGTCTTCTTGTGTCGTTCTTGGATGATAACTCAATAATTGGGGCATACCCCGTGGATTGTCTAAGAAAACGACCTTAATAAAATGCACAAGACCCTTTTCTGTGTCTTAAAAATTTATAAATTTTGTTCTTTGGGAATCAAGTTCTTTGCGCCCTCTCCCGACCCTGCGACGTCTGCTTGTCTTTAGTGACTCAATCAAGGGGGTTTTCTATCTGATGGCAGAAAGAGGGGGAAATGAGAATACAGGCCCATGTGCAGTGGCGTCACTAGGGGGTACGGAGGGTGCGGGCCGCACCGGGTGACACCACTCGCACCATGAGAAATGAGATGACATCAAAGCAGAAGAAGCGGCTTTTTTCGGGAGAGGGGGTGACACCATGGTGTCACGCCAACCCTAGAGACGCCACTGCTCATGTGTACAGCAGAAAGGAGAAAGTGCCACGGAGAAAGGAGCGGCTGTATTGCGTTGGACACGCCAGTTCTGGGCTGATCACTGAAGTTCAGCAATGAAACCCCAGCTAGTTCTGGCATGGATGACCGCTTGGCACTGCTAATACCCAAAAATCGTCCTAACAGCGTAGTGCCTGTGCAGACTCTGCATTAGAACTATGGACGGGGATGTAATGACCGATGTAGATGAAGGTTCCTGAAACACCAACGAGACGAAAAATGGAGAAGACTGAATATACTAGCAAAGTATTCAGATGGAGAAGGTGGCTTGGACGAGGTTAGACATAAGAGCACATAATTGCAACATGGGGCCAGCTGGTCCCAGAATCCCACCACTGTCTTTAGCAGCAGTAGCTGTCAAAACAGCATTAACATTGAGATCACCTTTCGAGTCCATTATCAGACAATTGTCTGAGTAAAGTGTATTTATTTCAGTGAGATATTATCCACTGTCACCATTTTTTTCTGACTTTGCTTTCAAGATAGTAGAGTTGATCAAAAAAAACTTTTTATCCTTCTCCCATTGCACCTATCATACATTCCAGAAAATATTTCAGCAAAGAAATAAGAGTTGGAAGGAATCTAACTAAGCGGAAGTGTTGACAGGAGAGAGTGAAATATATGTTTTTCAAAAGGAAGGGAGAAGTGTTTCTGTTTCAAATCTTTAAAATAAGTTTTGGTCCGATTGGATCCGTTTTTAGGTCGACTGAAAACGGGGGGGGGGTTAAGAGAGATACAAGGGGAAGCATGAAATCACACACACAAATGATGAGATGTTGACTCATGGTAAACGAGACTTGAAGAATTTTAGCATCTTTTTTCACTACTAAATTACGTCTGAGGTCAGATATGACATTTAAAAAAATCCGGAAGAACACGGGCGAGCACTTAAGTGTGATGGACTTGTTTGGAAGACAGTCGCCAATTCTACATTTGGGCCAGACCCAACACGTGTGACAGGATTTCATAAAGAAAAAAAGGGGAGGGAAGGAGAGAGAGGTTAATTTGTCGACACCATCACCACCACCAATACTAACTGCTATCATTTGTTAAAATGTTGTGTGCATATGGTAGCTTATGCCTGGTCCTAAGGACGAGGAGGAGACTGAGAGAGGAGCACCTCTTGTGTCGCCTTTCACTACGACGAACAATCGGTGCCGGAGTGCTCCATCTGATGAAAACCAGACCTCGGAGCAACCAATTCTGTTTTCTCTTTAGACGGAAGGGACAAGAACCCTGTGCTTTGAAGGATGAGCTCCTGACAGATTTCGACAGGGAACTGCATTCGTTTCACATATCCTTAAAGTTTGGAATCGCATTCCTTCATCTTTTGCTGGAATGCATTTCAGACATGCACTGGGGCAACATCCACATCGGTAATAAAACACTTCTTCTGTTTAACATCTGCTTCAACCAACTTTTTTTTTGCACATTTTACTTCTCGTTTTCAACACAAATATATATATCCCCTGGTTCCACTCAACTTTTGCAAAATATCAATTCAGAAAACCCTCACACACACACCTCCCTCGAACTATCATCTGTTTTCAGATGAGAAATGCAACTACACAAGACAGACGTCAACAATTGCAAGAATAAGTCCATATTTTATTGACATAGCCACACAAAAAAAAAATTATTAATGATGGCGCAAAAGCGTAACTCGAGAAATTGATTTGCCCCCCTCCCATCATTACATAATATTGCTATTTATAGCCATGAATAAGACACTTTTCTTCCTTTTGCTGCCCAAAGATGGGTATAATTAATCAAATTACAGATCTAGACTTGAGCGGCGGCAGCAGCAACACAACAAAAACCAACCAAAAATAATAATAACAACAATAATAACAATATTAAATCAATATCTATAATCTCTCTCGTTTACATTTCTTCTTCATCTCCACAATCAAGAAATTGATGTTATTACAAAGAGATGGAGGTATTTTATCATCACCTGAGACTCGATTCAGTCTTGAGTGGTGGATCACTGTTGTTGGTAAGGTAGAAGATAACTGGCCGGAACATAGCCCAAGTTCCCGTACCTATTTTCTACAAACCACCACTCGGGATTGCCTTCCAGATCTTTCTTGTGATGGACCAATATAACTTGACCTTCTGCTAAAGTCATTTCATGTTGACTGGTCGCTTCAAACGAGAATCCAGCATAATAATACTCAGGCGCACTGGTAACCTGATGAGGAAAAAAAAACACCAGCAATTTTAAAGTTGGCACTTTTTAACACTGAGGGGACGGGGAGTTACAGCAGATAACTAAAAACGTCAGGGGACTATACTAAACTCTTTATCGCTGTGTATGTGACAGTCATTACATTTACCCTTAATCCAACGTCCATCCTCAAAGCAATAGACTCAAGTCATCAGCAAAAACCCTCTAAATTGTGTAAGTAAAATGGGAATAAAATCTGACGAATTGAAGAGACCCTTTCTGAAGGAAATAAAATGGGAACATGCACAACTAAATCTAAAGGGTAGATCTGTTGGTTCAATTAGGGACTGATTCACAAGTGTATGTGCGCAGCATTCACATTTCTCCCATTCACCCTCATCACCCTCTTTGCCTTTTGTTATCCTGAAATAGCGAATGTAGGAAAGCATAGTGTGATTTTTGTGGGCACATTTCCCAGAGAAACATAGTAGTTTCTGTTTTTGCGTGCGTCAGGTGTCACATTTCCCACACCATCCAATAGAGAATTCTGCAACACGACACTTCACTTAACTGTTGCTAGTATAGATAGATAGAGAAGTGGGAACTCTTCCCCCATCTCATCCTTTTTCAAATAGGAGAGAGATGGAGGGAGGGCAGACTCGCCCCATCTAAACACTGCCACCAATAAGACTTCATTTAACCTCCCTTTTCCCCCTTCCCTTTCCACTAGCAGGCCCATTTATCATGACGTCAATATCAATCATTTTTACTTTCTATCTGCGCTATTGTCGCGTTCATCAACTTGGTGAAACCCGCCCCAAAAAACTTCTTCTCACCTTCTAATCTCCTTCGCCCCTTTGACAATAAATGAATTACCTTTTAATGGACACTCGGACACGTATGCTCAAGAAGATATGTTTGCCAACTGACGTGTGACCATCGTTCTGCAATTAAGTGCTACATTCCCCAAAGCAATCACCACGTATAATTGGTAACAGTTTTCTTTTATCATAAGTAGTTTTCAGAGAAACAGTAGTTTGGCATATGAAGCGCAAAAAAATCTGGTTCAAAGTTGTAGGGGTAAGGGAAGGAGAAAGAATAAAAAGAACAACGTATGACGGCAACTTACCTCCGGTGTCGAGACCTTTCCATCGATTTGAGTGACAGAGGGACTTGAAGCAAGGTCTTGTGAATTTTGATCTACATATGACGGCAATGCGTCGAAAGTATTCAAAAATGAGTCCGTTGGAATTTCTTTTCCAATATCTTGGTATTGGTGGTGGGACTGCTCTGTAATAGAAGTCGAGTCGCTAGGTAGGTCATAACGGTATCCATCAATCGCCTCATAGTTATGCTCCTGTTAATAAACAAAATTCAATTTGGATTACATGCCTATTCACCCGCAGTTATTCAACGTTATGAACCAATCATCCACGGGATTTGTAAAGAAAGCTATTACTTTACCAAAAGTTATGGAAAAAACAGTAACATTTCGCTTTCAAAATGTTTGATAATGGCACCATTCAGTAAAGAAATTTTAGTAGGAAAAAAAGTTACTCTTCTAGAAGGAAAGGGAAGGTGACAAATGAAATTTTGATCGATTTCCAATACTGAATTGTGTCTAATTGTTTCTAGTACCACACAATGTTAACATTATTGAAAGCTAGCACGCACAGTATTTTATCAAGTCTAGCAAAACAGCAGGTAAAATGGTTCATTTGATACGTCTTTTGAGGCCAACTGATGATAAATGCAAATCCAATTTTAGTTATATGTTACACGTCTCATTCAAGTGCAGGTCCCATACAACTAATTTCGCGTGACATGGGAAGATAATATAAAATGTTGGCAATTTATTTTCATATGGGAGAAAATACCTCGTTATCTAGACTTCCGTAAACAGGTTGAAGCAATTCGTCGTCTTCTGCAACCATTTCATAACGATGAGCCTGATGTCCCATTCCGTCTTCTGCTCTGGCTTTCAGTTCGGACGGCGGAGGATGAATCCGAATAGCAGGCGCATTCATTTGTATTGGTGCCAGTACATGAGATGGCACAAATCCTTTTTGAATCCCATTGTCCACGAACCAATGTAATGGGTTTCCCATTGGATCATTTTGCTTCAAGACGGCCACCGTTTCACCGACGTTCAAGGCCAACTCAAGCTCGCCAGTTGGGTCAAACGAAGCAGTGGCAATAAATAATCGGTCTGGATAACGGCCTTGAAGATAGGCCTTCTGACTGCTGCCTTGCTGATTCTATAATAATGATGTTGATTTGAGCAATGGAAAAAATATGCCTGACGATTGGGAATGCCTTACTTTATTTAAGCTGCCTGTTGATGTCTCATTTATGCTTCCACTTCTGTACTCTTTATCTTTTTTATGACGTTCAATCCGCGGACTAGGACTGGATTGAACTTCTTTGGTCACAACATCGTTTGCTCTCATCCATGTCACAATCTGATCGTGTTTCGTATTGAAAATGCTTAATATGTCTCCTTCTTTTGGTGCTAAATTTGGTACCTGACAGAATGCACACCTCTAAGTCATATTTATTGTTGAAGTGATAACTCCAAAACTCAAGTTTGCAATTAATATATACCTGTTCACCGAGTGAAAAGAGATGACTAGTAGTCTGCCCTATATACCTCTTACGAGCTGCAAGGAATGAACCGACACAGTGGATGATTATAACAATAGAAGCATCAGTGAGTTTCGGAAGTTCTTCCAAAAGCTGCGAGTTTAGTGCTGTGTAGTCCTTTTTAGTTGTTTCCAAATCTTCCCTATACTATTTAAATGATAATAGACAAGATAAGATGTCGGTAGCTGTAGACAGATTAAAAAATCCCACAAACAGTAGCAACCTATAATTTACCTGCTTTCCTTTACTGATATCTTTATTCCTTTCTAATTTCTGAGAAGCAGCATCATAATCAAGTAGCTTGTCAATTCTCTTTTCTATGAGTTTATTAGGGCCTTCGTATAAATGTAACAGGGCATTTAATGGAGTAAAGAACTTCGTGTCTACTGCAGCTTTCTAAAAACATTAAGTGAGTGGAGTCTGAAAAACGCGAAGGAAAATAATGCCTAATAAAAAGTGTGGACTTACAAAATCTGGCCAAACTTGAGTCTTAATTATTCTTTGGACAGTGCGGAAATTATCTATATCGTTTCTTGTACGTAGCTCTGCATAGAAGTCGGCAATATGTTCACCAAGTTGAAACTTAACATCAACACAAGCCTAAAACATAACGAAATTTCTGTATGATAATTAATAATGAAGACTTTAATTATACGTGAAAATGCTATTATAAATGATAGTCAACACTTACTTCCAGATACGAGCAGAAGTCCTCTGCATTTTTTAGCAGTTGTTTCACTGCTCTCTCTGTATCCCGAAACTTCTGTTCTTCTTCATCAAACACAAAATCTTTTGTCTTTATCATTAAAAAAAAAATTAACTCGATTTAAATTAGTTTTTCTCGTTATTGTAGTTTTGCTGAAAACGACAACTGACCACATGAACCAAGCCAAGCGAAGAGGATAATCGCATGCCAATGCGTTGAGATTTTTTCTTCATTGAGTGGATGGTGAGTTTTGAGATTTTGGCCGATAAACCGCCATCAGATTCCTTCCTGTATTTTAGCACTATGAGAACAAAATATGGACGTTCTCTATTATAAGACATGCCACACGTGTCCATTCTACTTGTACGAATATATTAATGCAAGTCATATTATCTAATACTATAGATATCTAGTACCCAAGTCCTTCTTTCTTTTACTTTCATTGACCTCAGTCGCGACATCAGTCATTGCATCCAGCGCTGCCTTTAGGTCTGCAGCACTCGAGTGATATCCTTCTTTTTCTGCGACCTGAAAAAAACATATAATTTGTAATCCCTTTGGATTTAATCTTCCTCATTGTATTTATCTTTGAGCTTTCTTACCTTGATTAAGCCTCTAAGGAGTAACGGATATTTAAGCACTCTTTGAACAGGTTTAATTAGGATTGAGCTCAAATCGAAATATTTAGGATCTTGCTCATTTCCCAATATACTTCGAATGTAGGCTATAATATCACTGTTCTCTTCATACTACGTTGGGCGTGATAAAGCAGAGCAAAGGTAAAACATTTTATCATATCTGCCGTATTTTTCTTGATACAATCAAGAGATAAAAAAATATCAGACTTGCCTTTTCTAATAGATTAATGACCTCATTGTGATTGGCACAATAATCTGCGTAGGTCTTCTTAATGATGGCTGCAGATTCTTTGAAGCATTTACCTATAAAAATGTGGCAAATTCTCGTATAGCTTTCACTAAATACAGAGTGTAGTTCCGGAAAGTCAAATTTCAAATCCGTGTTGCTAAAATACAACATTTACCAATAATTGATAACTGCTCTTCAGGTGAAGTAGCTGTCAATGCCTCTTCCAGACTTTTTAGCAGCCTTGTGTTGACACTAAGCACCGGTTCCAAGTGACCAAACAGCAACTCCACATTGATACCTTTCAGCTGGATGACAAATAATTTCATTAATTTTAAGAATGGTATTTGCGAGACGAATTGCTTCAGGTTCAAATATCATGCCTTTGCTTCTTCACTCTTTGGCAAGAAGGCATTCATGCAAAAGCGCAAGTCTTCAACATACGTCCTCTCAGTTATAAGGAGTTCATCAAGGACCATGTTTTTGCCCTTCCCTTTTGACTCGCCAACAGAAACATCAGAATCTGAACGAGATGCTGGTTTGCGCCTAAGTTGACTTGGTTCCAGTTTGATATCATCATCTTGGAGTCCACAGACATTATTCTAAATGGAGTGAGCAGAAGTAATTAAAATTACTACGAGTCAAACAAACATCCTAATCAAGTCATTATTAAGTCCGTTGAAACTCACTGAAAGTGGAGTCGCAAGCTTGTTACTCGCGTCCGACATAGTCCTAGTATTACGGCCACTGTTGGTAACTTTCTGGCGACGATACCTCTGCCAGACGTGAACTGACGCGGCCACTAAGTAGAGCACAATTGGAGCGATATAAATGGAAAGTTTGAACTTTTGACAGTAATACAGCAAAAATAATGACCTCACCTGAGGCTGACCGATGTGAATTGTTAGGCACTGGAGGTGCTGAACGAAGTGGTACTCGCGGACGATCTGCGAGGTGCAACAAACGAATACAATTAGTTGACCTAATTTATCGTGGCCTAAGGGCAAACGACGCCACCAAATGTAAATATGATGAGAGGATAGTATTTCAGATTGTTTTTACGTGACTCCAAACCATCAAATGATTACATGTGACGTAACATTGCGCGTCATGTGCTATTTGGAAAGAATCCAGCAACTGACACCTACATGCATGCAAGGCAGGGAAAACAAACTGCTTGAAAATTGTCCTTGACAGTGCCTGTTTCGATTAACACCAGTTGTTGATGACACGATATCTGATGCGTACTAATCAACGCATTAAATATATATCTTCATTTTGTAATAATTATAAAGAAAGTCCTTGCATCAGCATGCTGTCCAAATGAAATATAACTGATATTTCGGATTTCAAGGCTCGTCCCATGCAAAGGACAAAGAGTACGTGAACCATATGGGATCACAATTTCACAAGGGATGGAAAGCTCACTTAACACTTCCTTGTCACCAGAAAGCTATTCCTCATATGGGAGCTGAGCAACTTCACGTATCTTGCACTCAAGTAGGGAGACTGCCATCACATGAGTAGCCAACACTAGCAGTAAGCTAAGTATACAGATTAAATCGCCGTAACTTACCCTGTGGATTTATATTAACTTGCGATGACGCAGATTTTCCGTTACTGAAAACTGGAGGTGGAGGTCTCGATGGAGGAGTTGCAGATTTTACTTGAGATGACGTTGGACATGATGATCGTCGAGCACAGGACTTTAAACTGGAAGATCCATTTAAGGAATTAACAGAAGTAAGGGAAGAAAAATCTGTGGTATACAACGATTTTGATGATGTTTTATGAATATTCCAGCAATCCAGAGTCGTTATGCCGTTGACTTCAGACTGTGATAGGCTAGTGCTGTTATTTGTGGCAGTAACAACAGCTTGTTGACCGAGTGTCACAGAGCCACTGAACTTTTCACTATCACACCACAAGTCTGGTTCATGTTGAGATTGCGCGACAAACTTCGGAAGAGAGAGATTAGGTTGGGAAATATGTGGCTCAATATCTCTTTTGGTGGAAGATTTAACGTCATGTATAAGTTGTAAGTAATTTGCTGGACACAAGCCACATTCACCCAAAGTATTTCTAACCATAAACCAGTTGACGTCCACTTTTCGGATAATATGAACACGTTCTCCTTCATGTAAGGAAACATCTTCCTTTTCTTGTGGTTGAAAATTATATAAACAAATCGCTTCATCCATTCCACTTTTACAGTCATTCTCATCATTCGGGCTGGTTAAATCCCTTAAATTTTCAATTAATGAAGACCACTTTGATTGTTGTTTAGGTAAATCTATGATGATTTCCACATAACACGCGGGAAACATTCCTACTTTTCCTCTTAATTCACCTTCAAGCCACTGACCATCACCTATTCTTCTCAGTAAGTGAATTACCTCTCCACTATCAAATTCCAACGAATCGGATGCCAGATCTCTGAAGGGATAAAGAGTTTTGCAGCATGGTTTCAAATTTGCATTCTCACTGTTATTTTGCATCAATATTAGATCCGCTTCAACACTCCTAGAAAGACTCTCAACGAGGATTGGATTACTTCCATTTATAGATTCAGACAGCATAGAATTAACGGGCATTTTGTTATTCAACAAGGGGTCAAATACACTCAGATCTGACCCGGAGCGTTTATTGCAGTCATTCCCAAAGGTCAAAAGATCTGGCATATGTGGCGCCGACAATTCTTCCACGTCTTCTGTAAGAGTCACAAATGAAGACGGAAAAATCCCAATCTTTCCATTACTTTCTCCTCTAAAAAAAAAAGAGATACCCCACAGTCAACATTATTTCTGCAGAATGATGTCGAATAATGCCTGGTAACATCCTCACCTGTACCAGTTCTTGTCTATAATTTCCAGAATAGTTACAATATTCCCTTTAGTCAAATCAATTTCTTCATCCAACTGAGCTTTAAGATCCATATTTACACGAGCCCTAAGTTTCAATGGTTTCTTTTCAGTACACTTAGTCTGAAATAAAAAACATTTGCTGCAATTTCTCGACTAGTGCTAACACCAACCATTTATTTGTGTACCTGAATCAATGACATGTCCACTTCCCAAACTATATTGAGGGGAAATATTCCGGTCCGATTATCGACTTTTCCATGCCACCAGTTGGCATCTATGGGTTTCATACCAACAATCACATCACCTTAAAAAAAGCAGAAAAAATATTGAACGAATTTCTGTGAAATGTCTCATTTAAATAATGTCTCTTTTCTGTCTGTCCTTCTCTCTGTGTCTCTCTTTTTCTGTGAGTGTGTCTCTCTCGTCTCTCTGTCTGTCTCTCTCATTCTTATAATTCAACAAATAAATCTCTCATCAGCTACTTACTCTTGTTTAATGCCAGGTCACCGGGCACTTCAGTCATAAACGGTACCATGGCCACAAATATCTTTTGACCTGGTTCAAACGACGGTTGTGAAATCTTGGTGACAAAGTCCGTGGGGAAATTACCAAATTCTCCCAAACAGCAACCATACGTCCAATAGCGATCTATTTGGCGAATAACTTGGACCACAGAACCTACTTCAAGGGCCAATTCATTCTCAGCTGGATCTAGAAAGGGGTACACTGCTTTTGCCAAAGTGCCAGGTTCCATGACAGCTCCTCTCGCTGTTCGATTGGGTCGAGTGGCCTTTACACCGATTCAAGCTACTTGTCTGGCATTTTTCCTATTAAAATTTCAGACCTGAATAATAAATATAACATGACACGTCAAACGGCTTTAAGAAGTTGCTGCCATCTGGTCATCCCAACTGGTTTTTTTTGTACTATTAATTATGTTAACCAAGTGGAGCGTAATACGGCAAATGAATTATTTAACTAACTACCATTATGTTAATTCAAGTAAATGAAAGCAGTGTACAATCAACACAACCAGATGTCAACGTTCTTCTCGGCATTCAATACAAGTGATGGAATCAACTGTTAATTTCAAACGAAATTTCTTACATTTTGGAAGAAACGAACATAAACAACTAAATGTGAATCTGACTTTTGAAAAACTAGTTTCGAAATGTAGTAATCACTCACCTTTGAATCCTAATTTAATATAAAAGTAAATGTCACGATCCAAGCATATCTCTCATATTCAAACATGTAAATAAAAAACCCCATATTGATATAGTTTATCTTTTAAGTGTCGAAGTTGAAGGGTATATAGACGTAATGTGAATATTTAATTGGAAATTGAAAGAATAGCATCATAGTCTTCGCCGCACTTGGGACGCGATCCTTTCTATAGTAGCACCAACCTCTAAGTATCAATGAGACCTTCCAACCGGTGAGCGTTTGAGAGCGCTCGGCCGTTCAACAGTTTACGCTCCCTATTTAGAATCTGCAGTGTCTCGAATTAGCGCAGTCTTTACTATGATACGCCTTGTAATACATTACTAAGTGTAGATTCGAGAGTATACGAGTTAACAAGTTGAGATTTTTGTCTTATATGTTCCCTCATAGCAGTATAATTTCAGCGAAGTGGCTTAATGTATTAAAAGCTGATAGAGATGGAACTTGTTAGTGGTGGAATTAGCGAACAATACTTTGTACTATTTTGAAATAGGCGTCGATATAAAAATAGTTGGTTGCTAAATGTTATTCCTACGTCTAATCATCGTCTCAATAGTCAACCTTTATCTGTGTCATTAAGTCACGAAGAAGCGAGACTGTAGCAGGAATGGAAAGAGCTAGTAAGGTTATCAGGAGGTAAATATTGTAATCGCATATAACTAAATAATTCATAATATCAAAAAAAGAAAATAATAATTGACTTGGAAGGGAATGGTTCAAAGATGAATGATCAGATTAACTCGTAATGACGATATTAATCGATTTCATTAACAAATAAAGTTCAGAAAGTACCTGTCAGTTAATAGTACTAGACGTTTAGAACTTTGCCTTGTGAGAGCGAGTCAATATTAAGCCTACTTCCTTATAAGATTTTCAGCATTTACTACATCGTTACGAAATATTTTGTTGATTTAACATCAACCAGAAAAATGACATCGTTGCAGTCCTTTCTTCGGTAGAAGTTCTCACAGCACTCTTTCAATAATATTTGAATTTTAAAGTGTATCTTTAACTTGTATGCCTTTTATATTAACAATAGCTATCAAAGTTTCTTTTAAGTATTTCTTTTACATGTTTCTTAGGAGTGGTGTGAGATTGAAAGCTCTTGGTGGTGGTCATGGAGATTTAAGTATGGTCATATCGGAGCTGAAAGATGTTAGGCAAGCTGCGAAAATGTTTATGCAGGCACAAAACACAAGTTGGTAATCGTCCGTGTAGTCGAAGCCACTACTTATCATTATTATACTAGTTGTTAATGTTGCTTTATTCATTTAGCTTGTCAAGATATGTTGAAATGGTCTCTGAATGATGAAAACCGGGCGATTCAGGTATGTATGTGTCTACAGTTTCTGTAAATGACTCCATAACGCAAACGTAGACAATACTGCAGATGGGCGTCCTACACGTTTGTTTCTGTCTTAATTATATCCCTACAGGACTGTGTTAGTCAACTAGCGGAGTTAAATAGCCTTTGGACTGAAGTTCAGAAGGAATTCACTGGTAATTTGTAGATAAAGAAAAAAAGCGAAATGTTTAAAAATGTGATTAAATCGTGGCCATTTTATTACTTTGGATTTCAGAGCAATTGAAAGACTACAAATATCAATTTGAGATGATTTTAGAAGGCGAACGGCATGTTGATCAAGCAAGAAACCACTTGGTAAAGCGACTTAATGTTGCATAATACAACTTAGTATAAAAGGTTACTTACGTTGCTCTCCTTACAGACTGCGTGTGAACAAAGGGAACTAAAAATAAAGAAGGAATTAAAGAAGGCAGCTAAGGTATGTTAACTCTTGTAAAATCTTTGTCCTTTAAAATCTCCACCTTGTGCTGACATGCAGTCAATACGATGGTTAATTGATTTTGAAATTTTATATATAGTGAACTTGTATTCCCTAAATGGAGTATATTTGCCCCCAAAGCTGCAAGACAATATATTTCTCTCTGGGAAGGCATTGTGAACAGTTATTTCTCTTAGTAATTCATACGTTAGAATAAGTATGCCCGTAATGGATTGAAATTCATCCTCAATAGTGGCAGACGCATTGTTTCAAAATTGTGGCCTGTTGTTCTTCGGTCCAATGATAAATTGCATTTCCACCTGATGTTAAGATAACTCAAGTTCAGCTTCGAGCTATGATGACTCACATAGTGACTGTTGTGATTAGTTTGTTTCCACACTATTGTCACATATTGTTCAAGCGATAATAATGTGTTTTCTTTATTTCCATATATGCTTGTTAGCAAAAAGCAACCCAGGAAGAAATGAAACATTTAGAAGTAAAACTAGCCCAAGCTGAGAGAGCAAAAGATTTGGCTCAAATTGAAGGTCATTTAAGTACTTCACCATATAATGTTAATGTTATTAAGTTGAAATTTCTGTTAATACCGTTTCTACCGTCCATGTGATTTCAGTACTTGATCGAATACGTGAAAACGAAGCTTTAAAAATGGTTCGATTTAAGGAAGGGTTGATGAAAATTTCAGAAGCGTACTTGGAATTAGCTAACAAGTGTGCTATCATATTTGGTGCACAGAAGGTAAAATATTGTTCAACTTTCTCATGAGTTATTTCTGTGAAGAATTTACCAAAACTCAAATTTTTCTTACACCAATATCAGGAAATTTCCTGCCAATTGCCTGACATTACAGATCACGACCTTCATGAAATTAAATATACAGGTGTGATATTAATTGAAAAGAATTTTTTAATTAAGGTTTAGAATTTACATAAAATCTTTTGTGTGTTTGCGTAGGCTCTGGTTTGACAAAACTTGCAGTTATGAAGGCACGGGATCGAGTAAGACAGTACAGGAGATCTTCTCACCTTTTAATACCACCTCCACCAGGTAACTAATATTATAGTTGGTTTTCGTCCAATTGCGTTTTCGTATGTAGGTGTTTTATGTTGGTCAATTTGACTGTCAAGTAGATGACCCTCCACCACCTTATACTCAGAGTTGCTATAGTGAAGTCGATATCGATACCAGTGTCATTCCTACATCCGAAGATGGATATATATATGATTGTGAAGGACACCATATCTTGGGTGGAACTCCTTCGAGACAGAGGGTGCTTGCTGACCATCCTCTACCATATCGGCCTCCTTTGGCACGTGAAGGAGATATTCGATGGAATGAAAATTATGAAGATGATCTTTCTGGGGCAATGGGAGGCTCCAAGATAGAGTGAGCATATAAAGGTGGCATTGGGAGTAGTTTTCTCATTTTTCTATTCATGTCATTTGATTATCTGAAATCATGAAAAAAAAATTGTGTAGCCCTATTTCTATGGTTTCATGAAAATCAAATGATTGCTCTGACCCTTGAAAATCCTCATTCTGCACCAAGCCACCCCGTAACAAATTTAGGAATTTGCAGCTTTAGTGAAAGTTCTTACATGACGTCGTTCAAGACAGTTGAAGGGGAACCCTCAAATGATATTGGTAGCGTGCATTTTGAGTGACGACTATGTGGATCATGATAAGTTCCATAAACTTATGGACAAATATAACATTAGGATATTTCACTCGTCGACTTCATCTAACATAATTTATATATAACTGTATAGATTATATGTAACGACAGGTGCATTACACGGGCATCTCTAAAATTTTGCCCACGTCGGTCTGCTAAAAAAAAGTATATTCCCCTTCTAGAAACAAGTTGAGCAGGATCTTGTGAATAGACTATTTTCTGTTACTTGACTTTAAAATAAAAAATAAAGCTTGTGGGCATTAGGGGTATATGGGGGTATGAAGATCTATATAGTCAAGTTGGTGGTTACTTGTAGATCCATTAGCAGGTATGGATGCAACGTTACATGGTACAAAAGTACAAAAATATATTTTAAAGAACTCGGATTTTATTTAAATTTCTAATACAAAATTGGAGTAAATATCATGGTTAAACAATAAATTTACAAAATTGAAGAGACACGACTGTGGTTTAAGTTTTTTCACTAATGCTGCCAGTGACCGTTTATTGGGCATAGAGTTGAAAGCTTAATTTCTAATTCTAAGTTCAGAAATTCATTTATTGAACATGCACGCGATGAGGCAACATAATTCAAATAATTGAGACATCCAACGTAGACATTATCAGATGTTCTGGATGTCATAAAGCTAACGTATCTTTAATAAGTCTTCTCACTGTAGTACTGACTGAAGAATTGATCGGCCCAGACGTATGGTAAGATGTCTATAAACGCAATATTTGCAATTAAATTGAAACAGAACTTAGTGGTTTTTTTTGTCAATACAACACAAGGCTTACCTTGCAAAGGTAAGGCTGTATGTCCGAATAAGAGTTATCAAAGATAAGATCTAACTCAGACTGATTAGGCATCTTTGGGACGTAGTCATGCCGATTCATTGCTTCTGCTATGTACAATATCTTTTCAGCCAATATCTCTCCTACTTTTTCGCGGTATTTTTGACGCTCTAAAAAATTTTTTTACATTTTCTTTAAACTGGGGAACAGTGAATTTAATTATTTTAAAACTGTGACAAACCGTGTTCATTATTCAATGTGACTAATTCAACTCTTAATGTCCATATTTCCCAAGGAATATTCTCTGGTGAAAAAGGCCATCTAGTTCGCTTCCGTTGATAGAATTCAAGTGATATCTAAATAATAGAGAGATTCCAATTAACAGTTCTTTTTCACTGGGGATTTCAGCTTGAAAGTTTTTGTTGGTGTTTTAGGGCCCTTCAACTACAAGGTCATTAGATCCCCGTCGTTTATTGCGTAATTGTAATGCAGAGGCTGCACAGACACTACACTAATGCGACGATTTTTGGGTATTAGCGGTACCCAGTTTTCCCAAGCGGTCATCCATGTTAGTACTAGCTGGGGTTGAGTTACTTAACGTCAGCGATCAGACAAGAACTGGTGTGTCCAACGCAATAAGCCACTCTCTAGCTTGAATGTTTTTCTCCCTATAAAATCAACATGTTTGTGAAAAGCGCTGGGTATCTCGTTTGTTAATCTTTATAACAAAAGGATTGTAAGTCAGTATGTTGAGAAAGCATAAGCTTTTTACAATTATGATTATGTAATCCTTTGTGACGGATATCTTGCTAGCGAGATTTTTTCATGCTAGACCCATATGCCTAGATCTCCACCAGCACCCTAGCAACACCTTTGCCTTTCGCACCCATTCCAGCCGCTCCACCCCAAACCTCTTCCAATGTGGGGGGCTCTCCAACCGCTCCTTCAGTGATCCAGCGCTGGACATTGGACGCTGGACAATTATGTGTTTTTATCGACCTACTAACCACCTACTGTTTACATTGCAAACGGGACATGCAACCAGATAATGTGACTTGGCTCTTCGCTAGGCAGATTTAGTGTACTAACTATCGTGTATCTTGTAGCGTGTTCTCTGACGATATGTTATAATTATGAATACGTCTTACCTGTCCATTATGTGAGTTTTCTGAATTAAGAAGTAATTCACAAAATCCTGAAACTTCCCGCCGCAACCAATGATCCAAATCACTTGAAGCACATCGAACCTTTAAGTTGAACAATTAATTTCCTTAAAAAGAGTTCATGAGAAAATATCTCTCACTTTGAGAAATAGCTAGACGATGTTATCACAGACTCACGTAAGTCAAGTCTACAAAGTCGCAATCAACATCCTCATATCCAATGGTTCCAACAGAATAACTTCCTTCTTGTTTATAATGAAACTGAAAGTCGGTATACAAAAGACTATTCTCCAAGGTAAAGGGAAAACGTTAATGGTAATTTCAGTACTACGTACCTTTCCCAACGTTCTGTGAAAAAGTACAGTGTGAAATAAACCTAGAAAATTGTTCAAAATATTGTTATTAAAACGGACTTATTATGTATATATTAAAGCAGGGGCGGATCCAGGATTTTCGTCAGGGGGGGGGGTTGAGCCATAGGCAGCGATTGGAAACGCAATTTTCATTTGTCAGTGTCGACCCAAAATTTGGGGGGGGGGGGGGGGGGGGTTGCAACCCCAAACCCCCCCTTGGATCCGCGCCTGTTAAAGTGAACAGAAATAAGAGATAAAGAATTTCTGAAGACCCCCCCTAACTATGCCAGTAAGTAATTAGTGGGAATAAGAAAAGCACTTGTCAGTTCATTGAAAGCTTTGGAACAGGTTAGTAACTCATATTGATGTTCACACACTGCCAATGTCAGAATTATGCAAGACATGAGTACATAAGAAGTGTTCTTAACTTGGCAGTCATCAGGAGCTAAAACAGTTCTTTCATTTTCATGACTGCCAAATGCCACATATTTTAAGAGAAAACTTACTAAGCGCAACTTCTTCAACCTGTCTTCCTTCAACCGACTGCAAACGAAAACTAACATTTAAAAATTGTTCGACATTGTGTGACATTAACATGCAACAGTCTTACCAGTTCAAACACTTGTGTTCTTGCATTCATGTTTCTTCTCTCATAAATGGCTTTACGAAAGGCATTTTAATAATAGCACTACAAAAACAAAACAACGTTTAGAGGCTCCAAACAAACATCTGATAACCCTTGATCGCAGTCCAAAAACTTTTAGTACGCCATCTAGTGCCTTTTCCAAGTTACCAGACCACATCCGTTGAGCTGTATTCTTACGCTGTCGTCAAACAATCAACTTCTTTAATTAAATATCTTTAATTATTCACTCTAAAAACGAGTGAATTAAAATGATTGGTATGTATTCAGCCTACTTTGTAGTATATTTAATACAGAGGAGATGGTTTTATGTAGTTTACGGCGTTGGTGCTCATTCGTGATTAATTAGAGCTGGGAGGGGCGCCATTTATGAAATTCTGAACATGAAACTTGTGAACTTGGTAGCCCTATTGTTAAACCGATATTTCAATTTGAAAATATGAGCTTATTCTTTTACAGGTCGAAAGAAACGACAGTCCTGGAAATTAATGGTTCAGCTGTTTGGGGTGCAAGCGAGATAGTCCCGGAAGTTTAAGTTCAGCAATCAACCTAGTCACATTACGAAAGTAGCATTAAAAGCTCGAGCCATCGGAAGTGCATCAATGCATCAAATGTTATAGTTGATTAATGAGTTTCTTATAATACAGTAAGTATATCCATAAATCCAACGAAATCTAGATCATTGACATTACTCGTTTGAGTAGTCTGTTGGAAAGATTCGAGAGCAGGACATGGTCCCAGTAGTATTGGAGTCGTACAGCGATTCTCTTGCCTTGTTCGAATGCTGGCGGAAAAGGCACAGTTTCAGACGATCTGTGATGGCATCAGAGGAGGGGTGCCATGACTCTATGAAGAAGGAGTTATTTAAAAAAAATTCATCTACTCAGAATAAATTGGATGAGCTGCAGGAGTTTGTGTCGAATGTAAAGATTCAAGAAGATGCACAGAGTTTACCAACGGATTGCTCGCACAAATACGTAGCAAATGTTGATAGCAAGACGTTGCCTGTTAGTAATATGAACACTGTACCTGACAATGAGCATAATCAAGGTGACTCAAAGCAACCGCTAGATATCACCACAGAAATGTTAGCTGATTTTGAAATTAGGCTTAAGGATTGTGGCGGTGGTGGTAAGTCGTACTTCTATGGACCAATCTTGCCACCTAGTGGAAACCTGGTAAATGCTGTGATTCTCTCTGCCTGGGATAATATCATTGGACCTAAAGCGGTGTTTGTGTGGGTTCAAAAAACGAACGAAACGAAATTTGTGGGACACGATGTACGAGAGGCAGTAGAATATACAGTTGGGCACACACTACATGGTGAACTGGAGAAAATGAATGTCGGCAGCACAGTGGCGCGAGGAACCGAGTTGTATTTAGTGGAGGATCTTGGGTTTATAATTTTTTCCATGCCGTTTTCCGCTCCTAGGGACCAAGACTTCGTACCACATTCTCTGTCGTTTGTCGCGCCGATTAGTGAAATTAAGAATTTCACCGACCTGAGTTCCTTATTTAGTTTGTGGATTCAAAGACTTACTCGTTGCCTTACGGGTTATCTGCATCGTAATGATTATAGAATGGTTTTGACTAAACTTTCACCTGATATAATTGAGTTTTGTCATCTTTTAAATTCTCTAACTGTTGCAGGACTGATACTTGCAAAGGTATGTGTATGGTGAATGTACCTCTAAACATTGATTGAAAAATCTGGTAAGAGGGTTCCTCACGCATTTGTGAATATGTACTTTCTGTTAGAAGCAGATTTCTATTGATGTTGATGTCGAGCGTCAGTTTTTGATGCCTATTTTAAGACGAGCAATAACTTCACACTTACAGACTTGCTGCTGCTCAGTAGTCGTTGGAGATTCATTGAAAGTAGTGAATTGCGTAAGTACTTTGTAAATACCATATAGTAGTCTAATGATTTGTTATGTTTGGTGGCAGACTAGTTTTGAAAGGTTGTGCTTCTGTTCTTCATACTAGGTCGTGTGTATATTAGCTTTATTTTTGAAGCCAAAAGAGCGAGCACTTGTACGTTTTGCTTTAGACAGAGACGTTTCTTTGCCTTATCATCCTGGATTGTTAGTACAAGGAATGCTTAAGGTTTGGACTTAACTTTATGCCTGCTTTCTTTTTAAAATTAATGTTAGTGAAGGGATATTTAATAAATTGAGTTTAGGGTGTCCAAGGTGACATAAGCATTAGTGCGGAACATGTATTGTGTAATCTATTTCCAACGACCGTCGTTGATGTCTCCCAAGATGAAGTTCGACAATCTTGGCTTCTTCACGAACACCTGAAACATCGAAATAGTAGATTGAGACAGGAATGGACAGCTATGCTTAACAATTCAAAACCTACTCCTGTTGTGGCACAGTTAGTTCCTCATATTCACTGTTACTTTAGCTTTCATTTATCGACATGAGTAACTTTTCTAATTTATTCTTAGAGATATTTTTATCAGAGTCTCAGAAATTAGTCCTTTAGTCAATGAATTCTTGGAGAAGGTAATTGTTAATTAATTCTCATAGTGCACCTGAATACTTTTAAGCAGTTGATTTTTCTTTATGAACTGTAGGTATGGCCGCTAGAGTTTGAGGTTGATAGACGACAAAATCTTGTTGCCTTATTTCTTAGAAAGTTGGAGCACACTGCGTTCGCTCTCATTAAGTTGTTAAAAACTGCGCTGTGAGTCTCAATTTACAGTTGAACAATATTCCAGTTGTCTTAATGTGATCGTGTAACTTTTATCTCGGGTAAATATTTTTAAATGTTGCAGGAGTCAAATTCAACACGTACGTGACTCGGTTTGTTTGGCGATTAAGAAAAACATTAGGCGACAACTGGACCTAGAGAACGATGCGGATTTCTTAATCGTTTTAGCAGTTGCAGAAAGATTACAACCAGGTATCTATCCTATCATGATACAGGACGGTGTCTTGCAAGAAAGATAATTTAGTAAATAGTATGTCACAAAATAATGAAAATTTGGGAGTTCAATAAATTATTCCAATTAGCACATTAGCATCGCATTATAATATTGTATACAGAATGATTGAGCACAAACGAATTACAAGCGCCTTAAACTTTTATTAGTTTTGATTTAAAAATGCATCTTGACTAATTATAAAACCGTCATACAGTCCAGCGGAATGTAATATACGAGTTAAATTTTATCACAAAATAATTAGAGATGTTAGAATAAAAGTGTTCAGCTAACATCAATTTCAAATACTGATTTGTTGTTACGGCATTGAGAAATTCACATATTTCAGTAATTCGTGATAATTCCTTGATTTCAGACACCACATAGTTTTATGCTTGTTAAAGAGTTTTTTTTTTACTTTGTTACAGCTTAGATACAATTAGGTCTTTATGTTTCAAGGCAAGGTCTTTAAGTCGAAGGGCTTGAGCAATAGATCCAGCGATTTTTAGACGTCCTTGAAAATATGCCTAAATGATAAAACTTATGTTATACACGACATTGTTATGGTTATGCGCTACTTAAAAAGCTGAAAACTATTAACCTTTTGTGGATCCAGCTTTCCAGTAACAAATTCTCCTATGTCTTCGTCATTAATAATGAACGTGACTGCTGGGGAGGGAGCTGCACCAAAATTGACACCCAAAAAACAATTTTTTCTTCTCATGCATAATAATGTTTGAGAAAATGATTAACTATACATACCATCTGGCCCAAAAATAATTCGTCCAGAGCCACTCTTGGCCTCAACCGTCCATATGCCCTCTTTACCATCTTTGTTCTTGATTTTAAAGCGATATATGGTATTCACTTGTTTAACGTACTTTTCTCCGTCCTTTATATATAAATATCGGGATATAGTTTGCGACAGTAACAAATTGTTATAATAATTCTTTATATGATTTTACTGACTTCCTTTAATATGCTTTCTAATTCTTTAAAGTATAGGTGAGCATCGAAATCTTCTGGTTTAACGTTATTCCCACTTGCCGACACTGTATTCACTCCTATTTTTTGAGGTCCTACTTGTGAGAATCCATGCTTGTAAAGTGCAACAACCGCTGCTCCTCCAAGCCCGATGTTGTGTTGGAGACCTATTTTAGCATTTGGAACTTGGCGCTTATCTGCCTGGTTACGAAGTTGCCAGCATAACTCTGTACACTGGGCGATGCCTGCCAATAAATGCAACGATTTATGGCACTTAGTATTCCATTTGACCAGTGATTTTTAGAAAGTGTGAGGCACTGTCTCCTGTTGGGTGCTTAGTGCTAATCTACCTCTAGATTTGGAGGCAAGAGAGCATGTGCGAGAAACAAGCGCATTAAAACTAAAACCAGCCAGGTGCACTGCCATAAGTTGATGGAACTGGGGGAGAGAGAGGGGTGGGCCAAAAATGATTGATAATCGCCACATTTCACCATGAAGCAAGGTAGCGCGCTTATCTTTACTTACCCGTAGCACCCAAAGGATGTCCCTTGGAAATAAGACCGCCACTTGGATTAACGACGTATTTGCCTCCATATGTGTTATCCCCAGCGTCTACCATCTCGCCCCCTTTTCCGGGCTCACAAAGGCCAAGGGCTTCGTATGTTAACAGTTCGTTGGTGGAGAAACAGTCGTGAAGTTCGACGACATCTACGTCTTTTGGAAAGATGCCAGTTTTGCGATAAAGTTTCTCTGCAGCTGTTTTTGTCATGTCATAGCCAACCTAACAAAACAAATTACAGCTTTTGTCGTAATAGATACATCCGTGAGGCTAGTAATTTATCAAAATTTAACCATTTTCAGACAGCTATTGTCATTGAACGTGCTGGGGAGATCGGTAGCCATTTCCATTCCTAGTATTTGTACTGCCGTTTTTTGCAAGTTATGACGATTTACAAAATCCTCTGATGCCACAATTGCGGCTGCTGCACCGTCTGAAGTAGGACTAAATTGGGGAAAACGACATTATGCGCCAATGTAGTTTAGAAAATCAAAATAACGATTCTGACGATATGCACATTAAAAGTAACTTTCTTCTTCACCAAAGTTACTACTAATTTTTTTTCTCAGTCATGCACTGTACAGCGAAATCAAACACGTCTTTGATTAAACTTACCAACACTGAAGTTTGGTCAAAGGTCCGTATACCTGAGGTGATGCCAAGATTTGCTGCAAACTGTATTCCTCCTGAAACTGTGAATACCTGCTTTTGAAAAGCAGGAATTAGAGATGCGGAAACATCAATTTAAGATTTAAAAAATAATCTCATGTTCTCACGGATTTCTAGTGGAGTGCAAATGATTCTTGTAGGCAATTTTCGCAAAATGTTCTTGCTTAGTTCCTGCAACAGGCGTGATATAAAATCATGTGACTATCGTTTGGTTTGCGATTGCTTTGGAGGTCATCAACAAACTCGACACACACCGTATTTTTTCATATGCTCCAGACCTGCGCTGCCAAACATCTGCGCAGCAATTGGTGCACCCATCAAGTCATAGAGGTTAGACAACACTTCAACGTGGCGGTCCATGGGATTGGTTCGATCAGTAAACTACGCCAAGGTGGAAGATAATCATTGGAGGCGTAGGATGATAAACATAAAATGTTATTCTTTGTTTCCTGAGCACGAATCTTACGTGAAATAAAAATAATCACCTTGCTAGATAAGGATCCTCTTTCCATTTTCTCAAATCCTAACGCAAGGGTGCAATCGGCTATCCCTGATGAACAAAATGAAGATAGCTTAACGGCTTTGTTAAACGGTCACTTAAATGAATTTCATTTAGCATCCCCTCCCGTTTACCTCCTTCCACTAACTGTTTACATAACAATAATGCAGAGGCTCCTGTTGAACAATTGTTGTTTACCTAATTTTTAAGTTATATAGAAATATTATTGATGCTGGATACGAAATCATGTACTGCTTAGTCAAATCTTCATTTAGCTTTAATCCGATCCTTACATTGAAAATTGGTATGCCAGTTAACCCCATTTCATAAATCGCACGTTGGCCACATGTTGAATCTCCTAAGATGTAGTGATAAGGTCATCAAACCAATGAAGTTAAAGATTGTTTTAATAACATGGGAATTATTATGTCAGATTCTTTATTAGTACAGCCAACATTATTACCATATACATATCCTACACAGGCTTGTTCAATGTGATTGTATGCTAGACCACAATCCAGAAGGGCTTTGGTTACTACGAAATCGGAATTAACATAATATGGTATTATTGAATTGTTTTTTTTTTTTACATGGATCCACAATACATGTAGTTGCTGACAGCGATTTTTGTGAAACTACTGCCTCATATTTAATTATTACCTGCTTCTTTCGCCATGTCTGGGTAGTCAAAATCGCTTCGCCGCCCCGGTTTTTCAAACTATCCAAGATAAGAAGCAACTCAGATTTAATTAGGACAACATGTTTTTTGTGGGGTTACAGAAACTAGATATGACGTTCTTGGGTGCAAGAGCAATTTTTCTTTAATATAATTTTATTTGATGGTGCAAACTTTTGACCTTTAAGGTTTTAAACGTTATAGCATGAAAGGCGACGTTTTGCCACAGTTCTAGCGATAACCGTACCGAAAATATCGACGACTATAACATGATAAATTGACTAACGAACCTTGGTCCCTGTTCAAATAATATAATATTTATCTGACGAACCAGTTGGACTTGTATCTTGATGATCATACGATCCTACCACATGTCACAACTGTTGGCTATACGAGTACAACATGGGTTATAAGTTTAAGACCTATGGCTCAATGATGCCCACCTTTCACATTCTGATCATGTACTTCATTGTTGTCGTCGCTTTATAATACGTAATTATATTGTAATGAGATGAATTCGACACGTGGATTTTTCAGTTCTTCAGACAGACACTGCGTCCGATTGTAGATTTAAGGGCATGCCAATTTAAGAGTACAGTAATAATTCATGCAAAGGGTTTAGGGCATTATAGGACTTTAAAAGGAGCAGACGACATGTAATTTCAAATGAATCAGCTGATTGAGAAGCATTTCTTTGCATACTAGCTGTTAAATGACCCGACACCTATACCTTTTCTCCTTTCACATCATTCTTTTTGTGTCAATTTCAAAGCAAGATTCTATCTAGCTAACATTTACACATAATGTGTCTTATATTTTTATATAGAGGTGTACCATCATATCATGATGTGCCATTACGTGGAATGTATCATTTTTACTATAAATTAAGTTTCGACAGATTGGCAGAATACAATTACTGTTACGCAAACGATTTGCCTTGTCACCGTTGTCTATTAATATTTATCAAAAATGACAAATCTTTTACCTTTGTCATGCCAACTCCAACAACATAAACTTTTCTTAACAACGAAGGGCTCATCCTGGTAGCTACGTTAACAGCCATTTTAACTTTCTGTCTATCGTTTAGAGCGTGCGCAGATATCATGTATGCACTACATTCACCCAGAGCGCAGCACCGTCCTCTATGTCGCGTATTCCTACACCTACGTTTCAAAATAATAATGTTTTAATAATTTTACCCGATTCACAAAAAATTACTTTGGTATTTAATAATTCTTAGGTCTATTGAAGTTGTACTAGGCAGTTAGCGGCGAAAACAAAGTGAAATATAAAAGGTTCATCCGTTTTTATTTGCTCGGATACATACAAAACAAAGATAAGTAATGTGACTAGTGTAATTTTTGGCGCGTTCATTGTTGCTTTAACGAGGATATATTAACTTTTTTCTTTAAAAATGACTTGATTCGTCTCAAATGTGACTACCTAATTCTGTCTAACTAACTTTGAAATGTATATCTACAACGAAAATTATCTCCGGAGTCCAAAGCAGCGCGCAATATAGCCTGTCTTAAGAAGGTAAGTCAACGCTGAGCTAAAAATTAATACTGTGCCAGAAGTGGGGGCTGGCCTTCATTTTGGCTAGACATGCCTATGAAACTGTTGCTTTCTAATATTCATCAAATCTGGTAAACCGGTATCGGTTCATTCGATACAAGTTTCCTAGAATTCTTCTTCGTCCAATTGTCACCCTAGTTAAGTGTGGTTATGCATCTTTCAAGTGCAATCTTGTCTAGTCTCGCAGTTCTTCTCTGATTCACAGCTCCATCTATGCCGAGCTTAGGCTTACGTCAACCTTCATTAAATGTATAGGCCTAATAGCAAAAGAGTTTCCTTCTAGACTAACAAGTGTTCATTTCATGTGTTATCCTACCATGATTGGATCTATAATATACTTATACGTGATACGAAGGAAATAGTTAAATAAGACGTAATATAAATTTATTCAGGGTTCCAATCTCGGCTTGGCCTTTTTTTGAGTACTGCTCTTTAGTATTCCAAGTGTCGACCGCTAGATGGCATGTATGAAATAGCTTCCATCATGAGAAAAGGAAGTCATTGACATTTTTATTCAGAAATGTTTTATCAATCCCATTCAATTATCATATAATTGTAATAAAAAGTTCTAAATCATAAGTTGTGAAAAAGGATCCGAAAGAAAATTTTTCGCTATACGTTTTTTTTTCGTGTGTTATTGTAATGATATTTGTGCAAGTTTTTGCGTCCCGTCAAGAAACGCTAGGCCTCGTCTTGAGTTGTCCGACCAGGATTTGGTGTGGTGGTCGTATTTATGTAACCGCTTTTGAAATTGATATGCAATTCTTGTTAGACCAATAGTTAATACTACTAAGCAATTATACGTGGAGTGCCAAACATACTTAATGGTAAAGACCTAGCGAGTTTAAATCATAATCTAAAGCATGAAATAGGTAGGAATGGAACTTTGGATAGTTTAATGTTTATGTCATGTTTTGTTCAAAATTTCAAACCATTTTTTTATTATTATTATTAATTCAAATTTTTAAATAATGTATATCAAGTTTTTTGTTACGTGAAAACACAAATCAGTGTATTGTTTCTTTTTGTAATAGAGCACTTTGGCAACCTTAATCTTATAATCCGATTCCTAGTAACAGACGCACATTTACTAATAGATGTAACATAGCTAAGCATTTGAATTACCTATTGATGAACATAAATTAAGTTTCATATGTTTGTTTTTTCTTGCAGGAGCGGCAGTGTGACCAGCCCCTGACATTGGTGCGGCCACTGTTGATGAACCATTCGACATGAATGGAGAAATTCCCAGTGTCCCCATTACCACATTGGCAGGAGTCGCCAGCTTGACAGATTGTAAGTTATCGATATTACTGCTTAATTCACTTTCTAAAATGATCACAACAAAAATACACCTTTTGTAAATATCACACGCTTCTCCTGTAATAACCCAAGAAACAGGACTCTCCTTCACTTATTCCTGTCCCATAACAGGGGTTACCCGTTGCTTTTTCTTTTTTCAGTAGCCTTTCAAACAAATTTAAATACTCCACCTGTCTTTCCATTGAAGATTTAGTACCTCGTAACATATTATTATACCTTCTTCACTGTACGGATTTGTTAGGTTGTCTGTACTTGTCAAACACTCTTCAACACGAGATTGCTCTCACGTCCAGCAGCGAAATTTTATATAGTTTTTTGGAAGAAAATTTGATCATGCACCTGCCAAGACAAGCCCCCCCCCCATCCTCCCGTAAAACAAATGTAACCAATTTTAGGGAATTGATAAAGCAACTTCAAAATTGATGCCTGATCAGCCGCATACATTTAAAGTATGTACTGTTATGGTATAGTTTGACACCATTTTAGTGAAATTCCTTTTTAATATTTATGCAGTGGTGTGGACGTTCCTACTCTGTTGAGCCCTCGCTTTTCTTTAATCGTCAATTATGTAGTTCCTATAAGATCATTGGGGGAATTGGAGTTGTCTCGTGATACCTAAATTAATACTGTTTAAACGCATTATTGTCAGTTCGTAATACTCATAATATTGTTTGTGTTCACTAACAGTTATTGACAGCTTCGATGTTCTCCATTTTGCTTACTAGTTGTCTTTTGTTAACTCTTTTCTAATGGAATCATGATGAGACCCTAATTTTACTTTCGCTAACACGCTGCATAGGGATATTTAGATGTATGTTTTACTTCTAATCCCATTTTAGTACTGCCGGAATTGCCTCTTCCATCACCACTGCCCTCCTCCGTTGCCAACAAGAGTCTTTTATTTCATCCACGTGTTGCAGAAGAAGCTCGTAGACTTCTCAATTTAAGAGATGAGCCGTTAGCCAACCAGTTGGTGAATGCATTGGCTCAGACAAACATTGATTACGTGTAAGTAATTTTAATGTGATGCAGATATGGTAAAGTGCTATATTAACGTTTGAGAAACTCATCCCAATTGTTCAATTTTATTATATTCAATAGAGAGCTAAAAGATAGTTATGTTGGTAGCGATTGTATAGAAGGTGAACTCCCAGAACTTCTTAAAGCTATTTTGCAGAGAAATCCACAGACGTTAAAGGGTTTTAATATTCACAGTAAGAGTGTTTAATAGTTGTTAATGAATTTGAGAATTCCTTCTTAACTTTGTGATTAATTTGTAGGTGTATCAAACAGGCATCAAATGCCTCCTACAGCGACCACATTAGCACCATTTTTTCCCTCTCATCCATCGAACTACAGTCAACATTCTCCCTATCCATCACATTTATCCCCATACACATCCCAACTAAGTCCTCCTCGCTACACCCCCCAAGGTAGCCCCATTAAATTTCCACAAGACAGTCCAGGTAATTTTCTTGAGCGGTTTTATATTTTAATACGTAACTTTTCGTAGGACTTAGTATATCGTTTTTCCTTGTAATTTTCAGATGCAAGGCCGCGCTCTACCGCGCAGATAAATGGAAGTACTCCTATTCCTACTCCGCCAACACTTAAACAAGAACCTATATCTCCAGTTGCCCAGACGAGGTCCAAATCTAGAGGTAGATTAATATTCACTATAATTATAACGAGATGCAAGGAATTTTAAAATATACATAATTTCTTGCATAGCTAATTCTCCTGCTCAAGCTGTTCCTTCAATGCCATGTACGCCGCAAAATATTTTAAACTCAGAATGCGACAAGAAGATTCACCCTCTGTTGTTGCCACCTCCTCAACCTCAGCCTGTCACAAAAAGAAAGCAATCACTAACTGAACCAGTTGTGGTATTAAACAAATTAACCATAGAAGTGAGTATTTTATTACATATTTATTAGAAATTGATGTACGAAATTGTTTTGGGACTCCCAGATTCATTGCATAGAAGAGAAAACTTCTGCTAGTTTAATTATATATATGGGTATGTGGAGCAGAAGCTAACATTAGTGATGGTTAATCGTGGTAAAGATTCGTCGTAAAGATTCTTCACAGACCGTGTGAATACAGGCTAAATTGAAACCCATCCGTATTACTGTGCATGCCACGACCTTGGGTTTTTGTGTGTTTTGGCTTAAAATTAGTCGTTACTATTTGACCATATTAGGCGTTTGAGTTCCCAAAAGGAGTGTGAATATATTTGTATCGCCTGTTTTCTACTCTTACCACATTCTAGGAACAAGTATTGGCTCAGAAGAGTGTAAGGGAGTTCAATCTCAAGACGCCAGTGCCACTAGCAGGTAAGATATAACAAAATCTCGTTGTAACAAGTTATTTTTATTTTATAATATCATATTTTATTTACCTTATATTAGCTGGAATTGTTGGGAATTGCAAGCCCCAGTCATCTCCAAGAAGTCGGAGGCAGTCTTTTGGCAGCAATCGTAGTAATAGACCTACACTAGAATCGTCTGGCTCTGATAGTTCAGATGAACCTCTGTTGAAAAAGGAAAGGAAAGACAAAGAACGTTCCAAAGACTTAAATTCTAGAGCAAAAGGTAGCATTACCATCTTCTTTTGCATCGGTGATATCACTGTGTTATTGTTTTGTTATTTATCACTTTTTTATGAATTTAGTTAGTGATAAGCCACTTTTCAAACGGCAGAGGTCATCAGACGATCATCCATTTGAAGTGGAAAATTCTTTTGACAGTCGCCTAGATTCTGTTGTTTCTAGTTTAACAGAAAGAGTCAAACGGCGAAAGAGAAGCAGTACTCAAAAATCTTACGTTGAATCCCCAGATAATAGTGATGCTGAACAACAAGCAGAAAATCCAGCAAAAGGTTGAGCATTTTTTTAATTGACTTTTAGTGAATTAAAAATATAACAAAGCAATTATTCTACTGCAGAATTTCCAGTAGTTGCATCTCCAGGATCTCCTGTAACAGTTTCAGCACAAAGGCGGAAACTCATAAAAAAAGAAAAAGTTCGTAAAAAAGCTGCTTTAGACGAGGATTTGACTACTGATGGTATGTGTTCTTCATTTTAGTCTGCTGCCTTTAAGTAATTGCTGTCAGACTATCAGGGTCGGTTTGTGTCGACATTTATTAAACTTATAGCATTTATGTTCTAGAACTTATGGAAACAAACACATTTAAAAGGTTTACGAATTGCTTAGAGATGATATTCGACAGTTCAGAGGAACTAGATTTTACAGTAGAATTAGGTAAGATAACGTTGTTTGTTGTCCCTGTTACTGCTTAGATAGGGGATAAATGTTGCATGACTGATTGGCCGCCATTAAATTAATTTCACTCTCACTTGCATGTACTTCATCGATTTTTTTAAATGACTTTCAATGTGATATTGTTTTTATAGATGAAGATGCAGAGGTACCGCCTGAAGCCCTTATTCCAAAATACCAGCTATCTGAATTATGTAGTGAAGCGGCTAAATTAAAGGCCCTTGGTGCTGTGGAGCAAGTAAGTTGTTTTGTTATACTTAGTCTTTTGGTAGTATAAACTTCGTTGTTAATCTATATCCAACGATGCTAAGAAATTACCTCTTTGTTAGATTCCTGCAGATAGACTAGTCAGACTGTTGAATATCTTAGAGCGCAATATTCGTGACGGAGCGAAACTTCTACCAATTCAAAACACGGTCAGGAGTAGTTTTTAAAAGTGCACATGCTTGTTTTTAAATTAGCAGATTGTCCATAGACTAAAAATGCACTTTTGACTTATTGTAGGATGAACAAGATGAAGAGGAGGGCAAGTTGTGGCTGGAATTGGCCATGGAAAGGGTGACCCGGAGTATTGATGCGTCACTTACTGCCATCTATATAATGACATCCCGAAATACTCCCAAACAAGTATTTCTCGAAGACGTTATTGAACGCGTGGTTGCTTTTGCGAAATACCAACTTCAGAACACAATTTTTCCTGTGTTCGATCCAGTGTACAGGCTCGATCCCAAAAGCAAAGGTATCTGAAAGATTTTTAAGTTTACTAAGTTGATATGAGTTTGGTTTTTATAACAGGGGATTTTTTTTTTTTCTTTCAAGATGGGTATGTCGGAAATATTAAACAAAAGCGGGCAAGAGCTAAGGAAGTGAAACAGAAAACTGTTCTTCAATTATATAATAAACTTAATGAATTAGTGGCACTATTAGCTGAGCTTTTAAATATCGAAGTAATGACTGATACAACAGTATTAGCAGTTTCAACGCTGGGTGTTAGTCCGTTTTTTGTAGAAAGTGTAAGTGAACTGCAACTGAGTGCATTAAGACTTGTAACTACTGTAAGTATTTATCCTTTTCTCAGTTTAAAAGAATGATTAAATGAGAATGAATTTAGATCAGTACGAGTTGCTGTATTTCAGGTGTTTGCCAAGTATGAAAAACACCGTCAACTGATTTTAGAAGATATCCTTGCTTCTTTGGCAAGGTTACCTACTAGCAAAAGAAGTTTGCGCAACTACAGGTAGCTGATTGGTGTGACATTCAATAGCAAAATGGCAGTGAATATTAATAAAAATAATTATGATTTAGATTGAATTCTGAAGAGCACATTCAAATGGTGACTGCATTGATTTTACAACTAATACAATGTGTGGTCCATCTTCCCAACAGTGAAGAGGATCAGTGTACTATTAGGCCACCTACGCCTGTTGACAAAAAAGTGAAAACTAAACCCGAAGATGTAAAGAAAACTGAAAAAGTGGAGGTTTGTGTATTTGAATATAATGATGTTTTTTGACTTGTGATTAGGTTGATTACTGTCAAAAAAGAATAAGTGGAATAATTTTTGTTAAAATGGTAACACTTGTGGCTAATTCACACATGGGGTGTGGTTTTTCTCTAAGGTGGATAAAGATGTTCTTATTGTAACATCTTATGAAACTGCAATGCGAACTGCACACAACTTTCTCTCAGTCTTCCTCAAGAAGTTAGTTATAGTTATATATTTATTCTGTTTTGCATGTCGTCTATTAAATCTGGAGAGTAATTGTGATTATGAGTAAAAAAAATTATAATTATTAGGTGTAGCAACAAAAATGAAGAATTAGATTACAGACCATTGTTTGAAAACTTTGTTCAAGACTTGTTAACAACAGTAAATAAACCGGAGTGGCCAGCAGCCGAGTTACTTCTAAGTCTTCTTGGAAGACTTTTGGTGATTAATAACCTTTGAGTTACTGAAACTTAACTGTTACGTCATCGTAACGAGTTTTCCATCTGTTTAGGTACAAAATTTCAGCAATAAATCATTGGATATGAGCCTCCGCGTGGCATCTTTAGATTATTTAGGCGCAGTTGCAGCAAGATTACGGAAAGATGCAGTCTCAAGTCAACTTAAGCAAGAAGCTTTAAACGAAGTTATTAGACAAGTTACTAGTGAAATTTCAGAGGATGCCCTTCAAATACGTAATAGCAAAGTAAAGGTACATCATTAACATGACAATATTATTTCGAGTGCATTTATGTTGAATTAACAATTCATTTGTTTTTATAGAAGCCGAAACCTCAAGAATCAATAGATAAAACTCAGATTCTTCAAAAAGCTCTTCTTGAATATTTGTGTAGTCAAATGCAGAGTGATCCAGCCTTACTAGTTAGTGGAACCCGCATGTCATATACAATAAATTTTGTATTGAGCTTATTTTGGATTTGAATAATTTTTCATTCGTTTCTTCTCTAAAGTTTGCAAAGCAATTCTATATTGCTCAGTGGTTTCGAGATGCCAATAATGAAGCAATGCATGATCAAAAGAAGGAGTTTCCCAAAGCCAAATCTTCCGAGAAGCAAAACAAAGGAAACTCTCCTAGAGAAAGACATGGAAGTGGAAGAACTCCCAATAAGTTCTTAAAGGGAGTAAAAAAGAAACGGAAGAGGAAAATTGAATCGAGTTCTGAAGAGGAGGAGGAGGAAGAAGATGAAGATCACGAAGATTCAGAAGATGATCAGCAGCCCAATTCTCGGATCCCTAATTCAAAAGAGCAAGAAGACCAAACTGCTGACGTTTTAAGGATGGCTGAAATGAGAAAGAAATTTCTTTTGGAAATCATAAGATCTGATTCATCTGCATGTACTACTGTAATGGCTAATCAGCGGTACGTATGATATTACTTTAACTATAGCTTATTATGTAGCAGTTAATTTATTCTATTGCATTCACCCTAGGAGGAGCAAAATCGATTATGAAAATGCAGAATTGATTGTGCGGTTTCTGGCTGCCAAGAGGCCTTTTTCTCAAAGTTTTGATATCTACTTATCTCAAGTGAGTTTTTTGTTTGTTAATCTTTATCTTTAAAGTGACTGTTAATATTTTCGTTTTCTAAGAAATTGTCACTAGCCCTCTTGTCTCTCATAGATATTACGCGTGTTAAATGAGTCTGCGATTGCTGTGAGAACAAAAGCAATGAAATGCCTTGCTCTAGTCGTTGAGGCTGACCCAGGAATTTTGGCAAGGGTAATGTCGTAATACTAATTAAAGTTGATGACTACTGTGTTACTGTAAATATGAATGAAGTTGTTTTTTGCAGGCTGACATGCAAAGAGGGGTGCATGGGAGGTTTTTAGATCAGTCGACGAGTGTCAGAGAAGCAGCTGTAGATCTTGTGGGAAAATTTATCCTTATCCGTCCAGAACTTACAAGCCAATATTACAGCATGCTTATTGATAGAATATTGGTATATAAATTTAGAAATTTACAGAATTATTAAGCGTCAACTTAAACTAACTGTTAGTATTGACAGGATACGGGTGTCAGCGTTCGAAAAAGAGTAATTAAAATTTTAAAGGATGTATGCATTGAACAACCAGAGTTTTCCAAAATTCCTGAAATTTGTGTGAAGATGATAAGGAGAGTTAACGACGAAGAAGGCATTAAGGTAAGAAAAAAGGTAACGATTTGCCTTACAATCACAATTTAATTTGATGCCTGCCCATTTTTATGTAGAAATTGGTAAACGAAGTTTTTCAAAACTTGTGGTTCACGCCAGTAAAAAGCCGTGATGTGCAGAATCTTTTGTTGAGACGAGTGATGAACATCACGGAAGTGGTGAGTCTCGACTAATCATTTGTATGATTATTTGTTCAAATTTCAATTTGTAGGTAACATAACGCTTTCTATTTCAGGTACTAGCTTGTAAAGATTCTGGTCTCGATTGGTTTGAGCAACTCCTTCAAAACGTGAGTTAGACACTGAATTTAATGGTTTCGCTGTATGTGAGATTTAATTAAATGTTTTTGTTTGTTAGCTTTTAAAGCAAAAAGACGACAAAGAAGATTCTGCTCAAATTAAACAGGTTCTTTTGTCATGTCGACAAATAGTTGATTGTCTTGTTCAAAATGTTCTTCTGATTGAAGAAAACGCCTTAGGTTTGGAATGCTGTTATTATTTTTTTGTCAGAATCTTGTCAGTTCTTGTAACGATGATAGTTAACAACAGTTTTATTGCAAATAGTGGATTCCAATAATAGTGTTGGGCAAGTGGCGAATCAAAGGCTCGTTGCGTGTCTGACCACCCTGCATTTGTTTGCAAAAATTAAGCCAGACTTCTTAGTTCCCCACGCCACCACATTACAGCCTTACCTCAGCCTCAAGTGTAACGTAAGTTTTTATGCCCACAAACAGAACATTACGTTCAAATGCAGAATTTATTTAAAGATTGTTAATTAATCTATTTTTTAGACTCAAGGGGATTATTTAGTGTTGCACAACGTAGCACAAACACTCGAACTAGTCGTCCCACTCATGGAACATCCAAGTGAAACATTCCTAGCGCAATTAGAAGAAAACATGATAAAATTAATTTTACGGCATGGCATGATTGTGAGTAGTTTTTATGACTATGAGGGCCTTATAATCCGTCATGAACACTAATGAAAGAGTGAAGGATTTAATAATTTTTTGTTTCCTAGGTCATCAAGAGTTGCATAAGTTGTTTAGGAGCTGTAGTGAACTGTGTTACCCACAATTATAAATTGGTGAAAGATTGTTTCCAAAAATTCTTTGGTAAATTAATATAATAGTGCTTTATAAAAAAAATTACAGATGTTTTCAGTGTTTCTTTCTTTTGCAGTTGTCCTTCAGAAATTGAAAGCAGAATATGAGCACAATCCTGGCAATCCATCTCTTACTCATCATCATCCTGCGCTGAAACGTTCGCTGTTTACAGTTGGTCTTTTTTGTCGATATTTTGACTTTGATGCCCACGACACAGGGCCGCCGGCGCAGGTGAATGAGTTTTGCTGTAGTAATGATACAGATATTCATTATTCATACAATAAAATACCATAAATCTGAAAAAAATGGTTCTAGGTTTCTTTGAAAGAAAAGCTATTTGATAGTCTTATGTACTTTGTACATCACCAGGATGAGGAGGTGAAGTTTATGGCCCTCACTGGTTTAGGTTGGTATTTAATTCTTAAGGAGTTTCTAATTGTGTTTGTTTAAAAAAATTTAACTTATTCAATTATTATTAGGGTCAATGTGTATACGTTACTATGAACTGATGTTGGGAAGAGAAGTGAAAAATATTTATAGTAGTCTTCTGACAATTGAAAATTCGCCCGTTCAATTGAAATGTCAAGTTTTGAAAAATATTCAAACATATCTTCAAGAGGAGGAAATACGGATGATCAAACAGGATTCCGAATGTAAGCTGACGTTTTCTATTAACAGGACAGGTAATCAATGATTGTATATTTATAATTTTAATTACTAGGGTCCAAGCTATCAAAGAAGGAAGATTTGAAAGAAATGGGAGACATCACATCGGGGTAAAGGATTTTTTTTCTAGTTTACTATAATATTTTGGTTTTACCCTGAAAAATAATGCAATATGAGTTATTATTTACATTATAGAATGGCCAGCACAGTTATCCAAATTTATCTCAAGCACATTTTGGAATCATTTCTTCACCCTAGTGTTCAGGTTCGAATGGCAGTATTAAGTGTTATCCAACTTATTCTGTCACAAGGATTAGTTCATCCGGTCCAGGTTCGTTTTCTTTTGATGTAGAGCATGTGTACCGGCAATTCAATCATCCGTTACGTGTTGGTTTTAGCTTTGATATTTTTTGGAATCCTGTAGATTGTACCATATCTTATTTGTATGAGTACTGACACTGAAGTTAGCATTAGGACGAAAGCGGATCAACAATTACAGGAAATCGAAAAGAAATATCCTGGATTTATTCAAGTAAGATCGGTCATTTGTGATGATGTGTAAAAATCGATGGTTGTGCGAACCCTGTTTTTCAATTTCAGATGAAAGCAATCGCAGGGGTGAAAATGTCATACCGTTTACAGTATATCATTGAACAGGGGAGTAATAATATTGTTAGGGGCTTCAGGATGCCTGCTCAACAAGGAGACCCACCTACAAGCCTGAATGGTTATCTCTATGCTGTTGTTAGGGGATCAAGGCAGCATCGAAGAGCATTCGTTTTAGCGTTGCTTAAGCAGTTCGATGAACAAGTGGTGAGTTCACACTAGACCTTTAAACTTATAAATTACGATAAGAATTGTTATGCTGCCTGATAGCCAATGTAAATTACACATATTAGTAGTGATTCGCGTGCTCAGGTATTTTAGGAAGTGGGCAGCTTTTTTTTTTATTTTTTGTTAATGATGAATATTAATGTTCTGTTTATATTATATAATGACATTCTGCTTTATTTTAGAAATCGCCCCTCAGTGAACTTTTGTATTTGGCTGACAACTTGGCGTATTTTCCATATCAAATGCAAGAAGAGCCTTTGTTCCTCATTCATCACATAGACGTCTTCATTTCGGTGACGGGGTCCAATCTTTTACAGTCATTTCGCGAGGTAAGTCACCCTTCATAATAGTTATATAATATACCATAGTAGCAACAAATTTCGTCAGTCTTCATCATCATTTTAATGAGCTTCCGTGTATTTTCACTCACTACTTTTGAAAAACTGGTCTTAATTTTGTTATCAAAAGCCGTTGCTCTTGGCAACACTCCTAGTCATACTGAACTGCGAAACTCCAGTCAAGATCCATTCGTAGGATGAATTTTCAGATTCATTTATTTTTGAAGTTCAGTTGAGAAATTATGTTTAGTTTTTGTATGATTTGCTGTTTCTCCATTGTGTTTATTTTCTAGTTAGTTTACAGCCTATTTTGTGTTTTCATATGTGTGCTTACTTTTGTTTTTTATTTTTTTATTATTTTAATTTAACAATAAGATTCAATATTTTCGTACCGTAGATGACGTCCCCTTCCAAACCAGATCCTGTCATTAATCAGGAGGCTGAATGTAAGGTAGATAGCATGACTGTGAGGTCGTGCCCCTTGCAGACTAGTAGTTCAGTTTGCCAGGGAATTATGGGAGGGCAGTTGACATTAGATTCACCAGGAAGAACAGTTGTGACCGAGAATGCTTTAGACTTGAAGCAAAAGCAAAAATCCCTCCCGACTCAACAACTGACACTTCTTCAGGGCTTGACACCTGAGCAAGATCAAATCAATGTTGACTGTGTGGAAACCTCCAAAACTGCTGTGGCGATCGACGACGATGAAGATGAGGATGTGGACACTATTTTGAGTGAGTCTAAGGCGGAGTAATTCATTTTTAAATTAACATAATCTAATATCTGGAGATTTTAACTTCTTTAGGCCGTCTTCCTGAAAATATCGTGCCACTTCAGGAGTGTATGGCAGCTTCACAGGGTTGCCTTCTCCTTTTAGTTTTAAAGCAACATTTGAAGGATATGTACGGATTCACGGATGGGTTAGTGGACTGTATAGAACCGGAAAAAAAATCGGATCTATCGAGTTGAAAAGGTGAATACTAATGCCATCTGATATGAATTGTTTTCCCCTCTTCAGTAAAATTCATCGTTATTCACCTGCCGAATCGGCGAAAGTGTTTGAGAAATCCATGAATCGGAAGAATGTAGGCATCTTCAATCCGAAAGTTACTTTGGAACGCTTGAAACTAGATTCCCCAGCAGAAACAAATACTGAAGAACATAAAAGGAATTTAGTGCAACAATATTTGGAGGTATAAATTTGTTAATGAGAAAGAATGCAGTTTGTTGAAAAATCCAAATGAAAGTACTAAGATGTAAGTTGTTTTGTACGTGTGTAGTTTAAAGAACTCATGTTGAGCATTGACCGAGCAGAGGATGAAGATGACGAGGACTTCAAAGCTGCTCAGAGCAAAGTCCGTGCTCTAGGTGATATGCCGGGTGGTATCAAGGAAGAAGTGGTTAAAAGTGAAGTTGTTGGCGTCGTCGGTAGCACAAATATTACAAATGTGAATACTCGCGAAACTGCGGAAGTCAGGGCAAAGGTGAGTGACTACTAACTGGCGGTTGTTATATATTCAGTCGTGAGATGTTATTTGTAATGTGACATATATAAACAATTTGTTTCGTAATAATATTTTTATAGCATGAAGGAGTATCTCATTTAATGAAACGGAAACAAATTGTTGATGTTAATAAGACAAAGTCAAAAGTGAGGACTCCAAAATTAAAAGAGAAACCTAAAAAGAAAGTGAAAAAGAAACGGAGACGTATTTTGGACTCCGAAGATGATAGTGATGAAGGAAGTGATCCTGACTTCATGGTGTGATGTGATCGACAAAAAAATGAAAAAAGTGAAAAAAAGGTTTCATCCAGTTGCTGTGAGTGCGTCGCCGCGCGGCCATTTGTAAAATATGATTTTCAAAAAGAGAATCTGTTCATTATATAAATATATTTCTTTATGATGACAGTGCACTGTTGTCAGATGATGCTTACCTGATTCTTTGATCCATAATTGCCGAATTCTCTCGGCACCACAAGCATTCTTTTGTGCAACTGTACATAATGTGAATGTCATTATCCATCGCTTAATTTATCACATTGGAATTAGTTTTGTGGTTGGATTGACCCTCCCCTCTCGTCACATTGAACTGCCTCCCTCAACGGTCAGCATTTCTCTGCCTCTCACATTTCCCCTCCCCCCTTTCCTTCCTCCCTCCATGGTGCCCCTGTCGTGCGCCATGAGTACAACGTTAACAAACTACTGTTACTACTACTACTACAGTGCTACCATTACACCGTTTTGTTTGAGATCCATTACACCTTTGGTCATCAAATCGTTGATTGTCACCTCGGCTTGTCTTCTTCATCTCCACGACGACATTACTTTTTTAAAAAGCATTCAATTTGGAAGATCATTTGTTGCTAGATATTTTTTTAAAAAGAAAGATGGTAATGTTTCATATGGTTTACGTAGGTAGTTAATTGTGAATCTTATCGTTTCTTTTGTTTTTTTCTTGCTTTAATGGTTGTGTATTACATTTCAAAAAAATCGTTATTTCATAATGAGTTATAAGTGACTCTTGGTCCCCCCTCTGCTGCCTGGGGCTCTGACAACGATGATGACGACGACGCCACCATTACCACCACCGCCGCCGCTGCTGCTGCTGTTGTTGCTGCTGCCAATGCTTTTGTCTGAAATGCTCTACTCTCTTGAGAGCCTTCTACTACTAATACTAGGGTATCCTTTAATTTTAATGCTTGGTTTTCTTTTCGTACAGAATTAATTTAGATGCGGTTTTTGTTGTTATTGTTGTTGTTAGATGATAATTTTTAAGGGTTGCAGTCAACTTTTAAACACAAAAAAAAAAGAAAATAGTGAAGAGTTTGTGATAACAGCTTAAATAATAAGTGGCACGTATGACAAGTGAGAAAGAGAGAAGATGAATAATTTTTCTTATATTTATCTGAGTGAGTAAAGAAAATCGTATTGATTTTTTTATTATTCTCTCTTTCTGCACCCACTACCCACCACAACGCATCCCTTTTAAAAAAATCTTCGGCCAAGAGTGAGTTTGAGTGCGTGGATGAGGTATAAATATAGATTTATATATGTATAGATATAAATTTATATATTTAAATGAGTTGGTGTTTTACCTCGAGTTTGTTTTTTTAGCAAATGAACACCTGGTTATTTAATTGATTGACATTTTCATAGTTTACAGGAGATAATTTTTTCTCATTGTAAGTGGTTTATCCTGTTTTTCCTTGTCTGTCATTTCGCCGTTTTGTTGTAATTTCTTTTCATACAGCTGGCACCTGTTCCCCTATCTGAGGTCTATTTCACCGTTTTGTTATCATTTCATACACCTCACCTGTTCCCGTTCCCCAGCAGCTTATTGCGTTGGATACACCAGTTCTCGTCTGATCACTGAAGTTAAGCAACGCAACCTCAGCTAGGACTGACATGGGTGGCTGCTTGGGAAAATTGGGTACTAGCGCTAATACCTAAAAATCGTCGCATTAGTGTAGTGTCTGTGCAGTCTCTACATTAGAACTACGCAGTGGACGGAGCTGTAATGACCTTGTAGTTGAAGGGCCCTAAAACACCAAGGAACCAAACTCATCCGTTCCCCTATCTAAAGTCTGTTTCGCCGTTTTGTTGTCATTTCGTACACCTCACCTGAACGTTCCCCAATCTAAGGTCTCTTTTTAGTTTTTTTTTTCACCTTCAGCTCAAATTCATTTTTGATTAATTATTTTTAAGTACTACTACAATATATGTATGTATATAGAGAGAGATATATATATATACACACCCCTCCCTGTCCTATTTCGAGAATTACCCCTTTACTTTTATTGATTGCTGATATTTTTTAGTTTTATCTTATTTGTAACTGAAGCAGATTTTTGAATATGTACAGCACTCTGCAAGATGCAATATCCTAGAAACGATGAAAATATGGCGGGGTTTAAAAGTATAACGTTTTTTGTTTTGTGTACAAATTTCGAAAAAAAAAAACAAAAAGCAAAAAAATAACAAACTATTCACTATTCACCACCAAAATCATAAACTTTTGCCGCTTTTTTAAAAAAAAAAAAAAACTTCAACCACAAAATGACCTTCAATAGCAGAAACAAAATGTAATTAATCTAAAAGAGGGGGATAAATTATAAATTGTTACAGTTAGAAATGTGCAACAAAATATTTTAGGATTAATTGAAATTTGTTTTCAGATATTGTTGCATATAGTTCTTGTTGCCGAGGTTGATTTTGAATGTCGTTTTAAATGGAACTGTGAAGACCTCTTTCTCTAAATATTGTTGTGCCCACATGTGGGGGATTCAGACACAAAAGAAAAACTCATGGTCGTGTGTGAAAAGTGGAACAACATCAGCAACGCATCGTCAGACATGGTTTCAACCTTCAAAGCAGCGCATCTCCTCCCAAGAAACGATTTGTATTTTTAATCATTTTTTTGTATTTTAAAAATTATCTTAGCTGCAACTGATGGTTTGAAAATTAAACCCTTTTACAGCACTTGTCATTAACGTTTGGTGTTTGGATCTCTCTCTCTATATATATATCCAGGGACCGGCGTTGGACACACCAGTTCTTGTCTCATCACTGAAGTTAAGCAACGCAACCCCAGCTAGTGCTGACATGGGTGGCCGCTTGGGAAAACTGGGTACTGCTAATACCCAAAAATCGTCGCATTAGTGTAGTGTCTGTGCAGTCTCTGCATAAGAACTACGCAGTGGATGGGGCTCTAATGACCTTGTAGTTGAAAGGCCCTAAAACACCAACGAAACACAAAAAAATCTCATATCCAGGGCCCGTGTTCACAATAGACTAAAGTCTATAGAACAAAAACTGGCTATAGAATTTAGCTATAGGTCTTTGAATGTAGACCAGTCTATTGAATTTGCTCTCTTGTGAATACGGGCCCTGGTCTTGAGTCAGCTTTCGTCTCGTTTGGGGTCCACCACGAAGAAATAATGATTGTGCCATCCTGAATTCCTCTTTATCTTTTGCTAGGGAATGCACTCACCATCTGCCCATGCACATCATTTTATAAGTGAGAGTAATTTGTCTCAGTGCGTAGTCTAAAGCAGCGTATCTCAAACTTTTCTGATCGCGGCCCACTTGGACGAAGCATAAACTCAGTGGGCCGCTAATCCTGGGGTTGCTTTGGCGGCGCCTTTTGGTTTGCTCACGGCATCCTGTTAATCCTTTTTTGTTTGCTTCTTGAAGAAAAAAGCTTTTTGACTTTTCGTTGGCCTGCTCAAGAAGAGTTCTTGCTCCCTTGCTGTGAAATATTTCGCGGCGCCCCCGTGAGGATGCCGGACACTTAGAACTCCTGTACTAGAGCAGGGCCGGCGCTATATTTTGCGGCGCCCTGTGTGAACTAATTATGCGGGGCCCTTCTATCAATAGGTTCATTAATCCGAATGCGCAGGGCCCTACCCGAGGCTTCTAACCCGCCTCGGTAGTGCAGGAAGTAAAGTGCTCGATTTACTACGTCAGTGGTTTTAGAATTAGATTCTATTCTGGATCGAGGTGGGTGTCCTCTTTCCGGCGAAAGAGATGCCCCGGGTGAGTCTTCCTTTGGATGATAAGAAAAACCGAGGTCCCGTGTGGTGTCCAATGTCACTTGCACGTGAAAGAACCCTCTCTTCTATGCAACGGGTAGATGGGGCAAAATTCCCAGGTTTAGTAGCTCGCCCCCCCCCCCTGGCGTTGGTGGAATTCCCAAACGGACAGGAAACCGGTGATAAATAAGCCTAGGAGTTTCAGCTTTGACTAGCAACCGGCTGCGGAAAAATATAGCCCAATAGATTACCCGTTTGTCCAGCCAGGATTCTGGAACCCGCAGGAATATTGGACGGGTTGTCTGTGGGGGATGCCGGTGTACCCTACAGACGGCACTCGATGCATTATCTGCCGTGAGATGCAAGATCTGTATCCCCATCACATTGCGGACACATGATAACGACAGCCTGGAGCCCGCTCGCTCACCCCGGACGGCCGTCAGCACTGGGGTTTTGATCCGCTGCACTGTAAGTTGTCTTTTTTCCTATTGACATTTGTTTTGTCATTTCGGGGTACCGGCCCTTAGAGTTTGGTCTACACGCGCTATTTTATTTCGCTCCTCCGGAGGTCTCCACCCATTGGAAGGGCTGGTCACTTAGGCAGCTAGCCCTCCCCCTACTCGAGGGTCGTAGGTGGCGTCACCTACGCCCCCCCCCCCCAATTCGAGTGCCGTAGGTCAGGGGTGGTCAACACGTTGATCGCGAAGCCAATTTTGGTCGATCACTCGCGATGTGTTGACTTAAGACTCGCCTCGGTGACGTAGGGGCTCAGTGTTTCTAGGGAGCAGCGAGTTGCGTTGGACACACCAGTTCTCGTCTGATCACTGAAGTTAAGCAATGCAAGCCCAGTTAGTACTGACATGGGTGGTCGCTCGGGAAAGCTGGGTACTGCTAATACCCAATAATCGTCGCATTAGTGTAGTGTCTGTGCAGTATATGCATTAGAACTATACAGTGGACGGGTCTCTAATGACCTCGTAGTTGACGGGACCTTAAACTCCAACAAACAAACAAACAAATCAGTGTTTCTAGGTGTGCGTCATTGGTTCCAGGTTCGATACTGGACCGAGGGGGGCCAGTATCGAACCTCCCTCTCCCCACTTTGACTACGCCTATGACAACAAGTCGATCGCGACACTTTTTTGAGATAAAAAGTAGATCTTATGCACACAAAAGTTGGCCACCCCTGCCGTAGGTGATAGGTCCAATGGCAGGCGTGAACTGCTGCGACAGGCAAGGCGCAAAATGAGGCCGCAGGGTGACGCAGCGTAACGCAGCCCTACGAAATTCTGCTAGCAGGCAATCACTACACATTGAATCGCAGTTTTTCAACATACTGATTTGCAGTTTGCGTCAACTAAAATGGCTTTCAACGTAACAGTAAATTGCCTGCTAGCAGAATTTCGCAGGGCTGCGTCACACCGCGGTCTCATTTTGCGCCTTGCCTGTCGCAGCAGTTCCCGCTTGCCGTTGGGCCTCTATCACCTACGGCCCTCGTACTATCTCAGAACTGACTGACAGGCCCCCGAAATCTAACACTGCTAACAAGTGAGATTTATACCGCGTCATAAAAAAAAAACTACCGTGGAAACAAGAACGAGCCCAGCGATTTCGTAACGTGACTAAAATTGACAATTAAAGTAGGAAGCGCCCGTACAGATAGTACACAGCTGCCTCCTGGTTTAAAAATTACGTATCCGGAATCTCTTGATATCGATTCCGCGCAGTTCCCGAAAGAACTACGTACCATGCGAAGGTAAATACCCTTTTAAGCCTATCAGCCTTTCAAGAAATGATTAAGGAGTCAGTCGTTACTCTTATATATATGGGAACCCTTTTCGATATATCTTACTTGAATCATAACACTTCTCAGATTCATGCTTTATAATGAATTTTATAGAAATACCTTTTAATTTCGTAAATTTAAAATATACCGTTTTTTAAAGGTTTTCTTAACTACTGTCCTTTTAACGCCATTTAGAATATACAGTATGTCTAGGTATCAGATGCCGAATGCAGAAAGAAAAAGAACTGAACGTTAACGCCATCTGTAGAGCATATACTGCATAACACCACCAGTTGGAAGTTGCTACTTCGCGGGTATGGAGTTGTTATTCAAATGCCATTTACTGTGAAATTCAATATTGTACATTTTTCTCGTGGATATATTGTTTGACGTGTTATTTTTGGTAATACTCTGCATTTTACTGATGTAAGTGACTTCGTCATACATCGGAAACGCCTCTTTACGCTACCTTCGTTTCCATCGCTTCAAATTTCTCTTGTACAGGGCTGATGCCGGGTTGTCAGAAGACGGGGTAGCAAGTTGTCCATAAGGATATCGTAGTGTGTGGGGTGAACGGGGACCTGACTAGAACCCGCAGACTCCACCCTACCATAGGCGGGATAACGGTATGATGATGATGAATAAGCCCAGGGACTCAATAACCTTGATCCGCCCCTGACTGTTGCGAATTGAAATGTTTGAAATTTAGGGTACATGAATACAAACGATCCCCTGGCAGATTCAAATTGTGTTTTCAACATAATTTTTACTAAATACTCCTCATTACAGTTTAATATGTGTTGTTTATTTTAATGAACTACTTGTAAACATGTCCTATAAGGGGTATTTGGTTTCTAAGAAAGCAAAAGGGAGCTGATACATGACGACACCAACAAAATGCAGGATTACCTCATTTTTACTGATAATACTGATTCCTGACGCAACATTGCCACTGCCTGATCATTTTATCAGATCCACGAAGGTAATTAACTACTTTCTGAACCATTACACGTTAGCCCGCCTCTTTGGGCATCCGAAATGTAAAAAAAAAGTACATCGGCGTTTTAATTTCTTCAGATATGTTGTTTCGTTGGTGTTTTAGGGCCCTTCCACTACATTGGTCATTAGAGCCCCGTCCAGTGCGTAGTTGTAACGCAGAGTCTGCACAGACACTACGTTGTTACGACGATTTTTGGGTATTCGTAGTACCCAGTTTTCCCAAGCGGTCACCCATGCTAATACTAGCAGGAAATGCGTTGTATTTAGATATCAAATGATGTTTGCCGTATACTTTTCTTGCAGATGGTATAAATTTAATATCACTCATTAATATCTTACTGATTAGAGTATAGATTTATTCGAGATTATTTTGTGTTGAGGCACTGTGCCCCAATAACGTCAAAATAAAACCTACATCAATTTTAACATCCGTAGTCTCTTATATCGGAGATTTCAACCCGCTCTTCGCGTTGATGAGGTTTAACTTTCTTTCTGCGTTTCCTCCTGGTAGATGCTACCATAGATCCAGCATTTTCCAATGTTATTGGTGAGTTTGTTAGCCTGCACGATATTTCTTTATCACCTGAATCAGACAAATTCACTTGCCGTTACAGAAATTATACTTTGTGTTTAAGTTTATTGTTAGGAAATATTCATTCTTTACCTTGGTCTTCCTCTTCACTCCAATAACCGGCTGATTTCTTTCGTTTTTCTGTTAACACAACAGCGTGACAATCTTCAAATGGTTCAGCATGTGCAGCCCTCTTTTTCTCAACTTCAGCTAAAGTAAATCACAAATTGTAAAGACCAAACGTGACTTTCACGGAAAAGTTGCCTTGAATTTTCATATTCACAATCACCTAATTTTAATGTAGCAAGTTTCTGTGAGAAGTAATCATTCATATTTAGTTTACTGACGAGTAAGTTATTGTCTTCACGGCCCTTGTTGTCGAGCTGTAATTAATATTTCAATGATGAATATACACAAAACGTATGACTAGTAGGACATAATAAAAGTATAATAATGCATAAACCTCATCGATCTCTTCTAGTTTCTTGGATTTACTCTTGCCAAGTATGCACGCAAGTTCTTGTTCAGAGCAGGAACTCAAATCTTTACCCCGTATAAATTTGTGATAACTGTCATTAAACAAATGGTTGTAAATGGTTCTGTAAAGAAATCGTTCTGATTTTTGACTTACTGTAAGCGATTACGTGAGGATTTTGACTTTTTTTCCAAGCTCTGTATTTTGCATTGCTCACTTTTGTCACTGCCATTTAATACGTTCAAAAGTGTTGTTAAATGCTCCAAATATGATAAGTCATCAACTTTCACGTTGTATCCAATACCTAAATGTATTATTAGTTGTTTTATTCAAAAAATACGCCATGGAATAGTTACCACAATCAATGTGCACTCAAACTGAAACATGGACTGAAATCTGAAGACAAAACTACAGTCGATCATTCTTGATCAAGTACCTTTGTTATCATTCTTCTGCCGCACTTTTATGAAATCCTTGATACCGTCTTCGTTCTTTCCAAGACCTTTTCCTGAACCCCAACCCATTTTCGTCAACAAACGATAGCCATATCTTTGTACGTCATCTTAAAAAATTAGAGAAATGTAATTCGTTATACTGTACATCAGCGGTCTTCAAACTGTGTTCCGCAATACATCTCTTGGGGTTCCGCGAGTCAAAATGAAAATTCGTTAGCAGTGGTAAGATATACTTTTCTAAAGGTGGGATGGGGTTCCCCGAAAAACATCTTATAGTTCTAAGGGTTCCGTGAGTCGACAAAGTTTGAAGACCACTGCTGTATATGAATGGCCGGCCGGCCCGGTATTAACTGATCTTAAGATGTGGCTAATGGAACAAATGCATACATATTATTAAGAATGAGACTCACCAGGACTACTCGTGGCAGATGGTTTCATGATTGCAGTGCTTAATTTATAACAAATAATTATTGACTTGTCTTCATTAGTCTCGTCCTCGTCTATATTCTGTAACCATTTTGTCTCATTTCGTTAATAAGCGCGGCCATGACAGTCGACGTAGAACGAGTACCATGCTGCCAACTCCAAAAGTCATACATTCCTCACAGAATTTTTGAAATTCCGCAAAGGAATTTTTCAGATTGAATAAACCTGAGATTCAATCCTCTCTGGATATCCATATCCTTCATCTCCCTTTCTTGATCACAGGTTCGATCCTGACCAACGCTGTGTCATCATAATGCCCCTCTGCGACCTATAAAAACTAAACTGTCTCCTTTCCCCCCCCCCCCGACAACTGTCCTGCTTAAGTTCGAGTCACCATTCAATAAGTCTTGGCCGAGTTTCTAAATTTTTGGTACCAACATGTCCCACGTCCAATGCACCTGTCATATCATAAGAGGGTCCTTCTGCTTCCTGTTCACCTCTTCCTCCTCATTTTTGGCCAGCAAAGTGCTTTATAATCTACTAGTAGTGGACAATGACGTGTTTTCAATAGCTTTTTAGGGAATTTGGGAGTTTTTAGGATTGGCAACAACACTGCCTTGTCGTTGCCCAATCACAGCGATGCATTATATAAAAACAGCGGACTATTTAAATTCAAAGTAAATCAGTTAGGCTAGAAGTAGTCAATAAATGGTGGTGAATTTTGTTTTGTGTTGGTGGTGATACTTATTATTATTTTTTGTTTGAAATTTTGTACTTTGGGAAAATTGAAAAGGTAAAATATGTCGGATAAACCGGCCGAAGATTCAATTGCGGATGTATTGTTTGATCCAAATACTCGAAAACCTTATTCCAAAGGCAGATTTTTAGGAAAAGTAAGTTCCGTACTTTGAATATCGATACATGGCTATTTGTTGACAAGATATACTTTTTTGACATGTATTATAAACCTGTGTTTGATATAATATTTTTAGGGAGGATTTGCAAGATGTTATGAATTAACAGATTTGGAAACAAAAGTAGTTTACGCGGGAAAAATTGTACCCAAATCATTACTGAAGAAACAAAGCCAAAAAGACAAAGTGAGTAGTTGAGGAATGATGAAGGAATAATCATCAATAAAAGACATGGGCTCTTATAATTTAAACACCTGTATTTTCAAATTTCAGATGGTTCAAGAAATATCCATTCAACGAGATCTCCACCATCAGCATATCGTTAAATTTCACACTTTTTTTGAAGATAATGCAAATGTTTATGTTATACTAGAATTGTGTAGCAGAAGGGTATTTTTTCCCTTAATTTCTTAGGTCCTTTTTATTATCCATTTAATTTCTTATCTCACACATATTTTCTTACCTTTTATAGTCATTAATGGAAATGCACAAACGAAGACGCGCTCTTACTGAGCCCGAAGTACGATATTTCTTAAGACATTTGGTGGTTGCATGTAAATACCTGCATGAGAACCATGTCATTCATCGTGATTTGAAACTCGGAAATTTATTTTTAAATGATGAAATGGAATTAAAAGTTGGTGATTTTGGCCTGGCAACACGTCTTGATTTTGTGGGAGAACGAAAAATGTGAGCAACTTGTAAAGATGTTCATAATGCATTGATGTACTTACTATAATGGTGACTCTCCTTGTAGGACCCTCTGTGGGACTCCCAATTACATCGCTCCAGAAGTTCTGAACAAAACTGGTCACAGTTACGAGGTAGATGCATGGTCGATTGGTTGCATAATGTAAGTATTATAAATCCATTACAAACTATCATCATCTTTTAAACATATTTCTCATATTTTCCTATTTCATTTAATAAAGGTACACGCTTCTGATTGGCAAACCACCCTTTGAAACAAATAGTTTAAAGGATACCTATTTGAGGATAAAGAAAAATGAATATCATATTCCTACAAGAGTTTCTCATTCTGCGAGAACTCTTTTACAGAGTTTACTGCAATTGGATCCGAGCAAGCGTCCGACTATGGCTAGCATTTTAAATCACGAGTTCCTTACAACAGGTATAAGAAATTTAACATTGCATTTTGTTTGAGTTTGTACGATTCCTATAGTTGTTGTTTGTTTGCATATAGGATATACCCCATCTCGACTTCCAACATCATGTTTGACCACTGCTCCAAGATTTGATCAAAACATGACAGAGATGGGTGCTATTAACATGACGAGGAAGCCGTTGTTTGAAGTTAACCCAAAAGGTTAATATAATCTTACCATTTCTTTTTCAAAATCATGATCTAATATTTTAACTATTTGGTTGTTTAACTTTGCAGCTATGAAAGACGGTAAACCACTAATGCAGAAGGTAGTTGATGTGGCCAAATTGCACAATGAAAATCCAAATAATCGAGCAAATCCAGAACATGGTGATCAAGTTGAAGAGGGTGATAAGAATGCTAATAAGAATGGCGACGAGCCCAACGATTGTTATTTAGCAGATCTCCTAAGTCAACTTACATCAGTAATGACTGCTAAACCACTCCAGAAGTCAACAATACAAGAAGGTGACAATATTTTATATGTATACAGCTTTTGGATGTTAAATAGTTGTCTCGTGGTTGTGTAACACTGTCCTCCCACATTTTCAGATGAGACAGAAGATCCTGCTGCTGCTCCCATGTTATGGATTAGCAAATGGGTTGATTATTCTGATAAATACGGTTTGGGATATCAACTATGTGACAACAGCGTTGGGGTATTATTTAACGATTACACTAGATTAATTTTATTAGCTAATGGAGAGTAAGTGATTTCATGCTCAGTTATAATCTTTTTTTTTTTTATTTTGCTCAAATGCTTTAACGAAGTTGTGGTTGTTCATACAGAAATCTGCACTACATTGAACGTGATGGCTCAGAAAGTTATTATACTCTGAAAGCTTTTCCAACAACCCTTAATAAGAAAGTTACTCTTCTCGACTATTTTCGAAAGTACATGAAAGAGCACTTGTTGAAGGCGGGTGAATCGATGGTGCCTTCAGAAAGAGATATTTTGACGCGTCTGCCTTACATCCGTTCTTGGTTTCGGACAAGGAGTGCAATTGTGTTGCATCTCAATAATGGCACACTTCAGGTTAGGAGACTGATTTTATTTTGAAATGAGTAGTATTTACTAAGAGTGTCACTTATCCTACAATGTTTGTGTTTCTCCACATAATCATTTCTTTTATACGTTTCGCAGATAAATTTCTTCCAGGACCACACAAAACTCATCCTGTGCCCTTTAATGAGTGCTGTGACGTATATTGATGGGAAACGCGATTCAAAAACGTTTAGGATGAATCTCATTGAACGGTATGGGTGTTCTAAAGAACTGTACAGTCGTTTGCGTTATGCCCGTACAATGGTTGAGAGACTGATGTCCAGGGAAGGAGGCACCTAACTAAAGAAATTAGCACTTGTATGCGTCTTAAAATTTCATTTCATTCCAATTATTTCTCATTTTAAAATTTGGCACACCTATTAATTTTAAAAATGTGTTGTTTTAAACGAATCATTTCATGAATTTTATCAAGATAGAACTTTATACACACAAATCGGTAATTTCTAAAATAAAGGTTCGAGAGGTTGATGTGTAATCTTTAATTCCACTGCAAAAGAAGGGATGCACTTCTGTGAGTTCTACCTCGAGGAATTTTTGTTTTGACGCTTTAAAGACGTGCGGAAGTTTGCAATGACGGCACGAATATTTGTTTACATCATAAAAGGCAATTTAATTTGTGTTCACACTGGCGGCAAGCAGAGATTTGACATTAAAAGCAGACAAGTGTGAATTTGATGGAACAGGTAAATGTTTTTTTATATGCAGTATTGTACGTCCTAGACCTGTATTGCATTCTGTAGAAACGAAACGTGCTAATTGGGTAAGAACTTTCAGGTGTTTGTACCTGCATAATTATGCATCACAAGGAATACACATTGCATTTTTGTCAATTCTAAACCTTCTTCGCTAATGTCTGATACCAATTTGTCCCGCTGGAACGTGGAACACAAGGGAGAACTAGCGGAGATTTCAGAGAGAGATCAGGTGGTGAGCTTCTACACGTGGCAATTTTGACCATTACCGAAGTGATGACGTATACACCACGTACAACCACGGTTTTACTTTCCATCTGACAGAAGACTCACTTAAGGAAGCCAGGATGGAGTCTAGGTCCATAACTCGCCAAATCAAGAATGCTAACTACAGCCTTCGATACAGACTGGTAAAAGAACCTTGCATAAAAAAAGTCTTACCAGGAAATCAAGTTAGTGCCGATGCTTATGAACGCGAATGGCTATTACAAATTTTACACCAGAATGGTAGGGACCAATGATTGCTCCTAAAATAGTTACACCCATGTCTGGGCGTCGTTTATAGCTGTTTTGTTTTGCCCCTCAGCCTCGGTTACGTGAGAAAAGTAATGGCGTCTGTTTATTCTGAATGCAGAATCTGTTGACAGGATGAGGTGCAAATATTTGATAAGGTGGCTGTACTCGAGTGCTATTGCTCGTTCCCTGGCGAGCGGAAAGCATTTCGTCATCATCCTTCATCTGACCTGAGATGACCTGACCGGCGCGTCATCCATGGCAAGTGTACGGAAGTCAATTAAAAGTTGCTAGTTTTGTTTGTAGTTGGTATTTTAAATTCGACTTGTGGCAGCTTAAAGTTCTCAGGAAGATATAATGCACCGATTTTGTTCATTTCTGCCATTACTTTTATCTTTAACAATACTATTGATCGGTCCTATATTGGCAGAGAAGCGTTTCAATGATTCGGCTTCTGATATTTACACCTTGAGAGCTACCGATATTGACGGAAAAGAAATTAATTTCGAGAAGTTTCGTGGCAAAGTAAGTTATTATTCATTTATTATGTTAGTTTGACGGTCGGTTTAATCATCACTGATTAGACCATGCGATTGTTTTAATGCAAGTTATCTTCTCTTCCTATTGTAATGTTGTTTACTCTATAGGTGAGCTTGATTATCAATATCGCCAATGGATGCGGTTATGCAGACAAACATTATCGTACCATGGGACGATTGTTGGATATCATGAGTCCAGATAGATTTAATATCTTGGCATTTCCCTGCAATCAATTTGGACGTCAAGAACCTGGGACATCAGCTGATATAAAAAATTATCTTATTAGGAATTATGGAGCAGAGTATTTAATTTTTAAAAAAATCGATGTGATTGGAAGCGACGCACATCCAGTTTATAAAAGTCTGACTGGTAAATTATTTTTGAATATTTAAATTTGAATATTGAATCGGTGTCGAGAGCTGATAGTTAGGAATAAGTTTATTAGAGGTAGCCTGAGAGTAGGGGGACATTGCGGAAAAGATGAGGGAGAGTAGGTTGATGTGGTATGGATTCAGGAATGCGGATGGTTGGAAGCACCCGAGGCGGGGGGAGACCGAAGCAGACGTGGGAGCAGGTTGTCCATAAGGATATGGCAGTGTGTGGGGTGGACGGGGACCTGTTAGGAGATAGGTAGGAGTGGATGGGCTAGAACCCACAGACCCGACCCTGCCACAGGCGAGATAAGGGTGTGATGATGATGATGAAGGTAAGGGTGTTTACAGATCAATTCTGAGTGAAAGACGAAGCCCAGCATGATCAACAACTACTAATCCTTTCCCCGCTTATGGCAGGGACGGGTAGCTATTTTTTGTCCCATTGGGACACATGGGCGATCTGTAGTGGCTGTATTGCGCTGGACACACCAGTTTTCGTCTGATCACTGAAGTGAAGTAACGCAACCCCAGTTAGTACTAACATTGGTGGCCGCTTGGGAAAACTGGGTACAGCTATTACCCAAAAATCGTCGCATTAGTGTAGTGTCTGTACAGACTCTGCATTAGAACTATGCAGTGGACGGGGCTGTAATGACCATTGTAGTTGAAGGGCTCTAAAACAAATCAATCATTTGAATACTAATGAGTTGAAATTAGTTCTGTGGGTCGTTGTCAAATGCATCAAGGAGCAGCCGTTGGGCTGCATAGCTCTAGGTTTATATACCTAGTTAAAGGACCGTTTGTAGTGATGTGATCGTCTGGCACTGCACAGTTCCACAGTTAATTTATCAGTGAAATGCTTAAACTCCCCTTTAAAGGTTTTTAAATTGTTCACATCAAAACCATATATAACCATGACGTTACTGAAATGAAGTTCATAATGGGACTCTTTTAAAGATAGTCTATAGCAAACAAATTTTTGCAGTAAGTAGGTTTTAGCTGTTGTGTAGAATGACTTGCGATGTAAAACCTGATAATGGAAAATAACCTTGTGACGTCAACATTTCGGCTTTCTATATGTTACTGCTTTACAGAGAGCCTTGTGGCAATATAAGCAGAATAGATGATTTGAAGCTAATTTGTAGAAAGTGTTAATTATGAAATCACCTGTAGATGTTCGTGACACAAGGCCGTAACACTTGGTGCTGAGTAGTAGCTTATAGACTTCCGCCTGCACTCTTCTCTGCAACGAGTGCTCAAGTCAGTTTTTCGGGCCTTCGTTTCTTTAATGGTCTGAGTTGGTCTTTTAAAACCTAACTCTTGGAGATGGTGAAGAGGGCTTGGTTATGATGGTTACCGATCACTTTATTCAACTCCAATTAATATTATTATTAACAGTTTTACCATTTGATAACCAAAAGTCATCTTTGCAGCACTTGGCTATCATTACCTGTAGGGAGCGGCTTATTGCGTTGGACACGCTAGTTCTCGTCTGACCACTGAAGTTCAGCAACGCAACCCCAGCTAGTACTAACCTGGGTGGCCGCTTGGGAAAACTGGGTACCGCTAATACCAAAAAATCGTCGCATTAGTGTAGTGTCTGTGCAATCTCTGCATTAGAACTACGCAGTAGACGGGACTTTAATGACCTTGTAGTTGATGGGCCCTAAAACACCAACTAAACAAACAAAAGAACCATTACCTGTATTATTTAGACTTAACAAATTTGTGATTTCGACCTTGTACACAAGGTCACCTTACGACCTGTCCTGTTTTTTTTTGTTCAGAAAGTTCACTTTCCTACACTTAATTGCGGAGCTCGTGACAAAGTTGTACGATTTTCATTTATTTTTTTTTTTAATTTAATAGCTCAATTGAATCAAGCACCAGATTGGAATTTCTGGAAATATCTTGTAGATGAAAATGGCAAAGCGTTGAATGCCTGGGGTCCGAAGGACACCCTGGAAGATATTTTTCTGGAAGTTCGAGCCGCAGTAATGCGTATAAAGTTAACTTCGTCGGATGACGTGCATAATAAACCAACCGAAAAGGACGAGTTATGAGAAGTTATTCATCCAAATTTGAAGGGTGATGGCAATTGACTTAAAAAAAAAAAACTCTTTTTTTATTGAAATATAAGTTATGAATCTCAAGTCTGAAGAGTGACATTCTGAACCGGTATTTAATATACCTTTTTTTAAAAAACAAATCACGTATACTATTATTAATTTGAATTTTTATTAAATATTTTGTTAAATAATATTATTGGTTCTAATTATTGTCTTTCCAGTATAAGACAAGTTTAGTTATAGTCTTTTGATATAGATGAAGTTAATGACCTCTTTTGTGCGCTTTTCGGGGTCATTCGACTACAACTATTTTAACGATACGTGTTGAACTTCGTTGACTTAAAGGATTTACACGAGCGCGTTTTTTATTTCATTGCTGTTATTTGCGTTTGAGCTGTTTAACTTGCATTTGAGACAGTTTTTATTGAAACTTTTGGTTCACGTCTTTGCTTGACAGTCGTTTTCCTTATCATGGCCGCTATAATCACTGATAGCAGATGACCGCTAATTTTTGATTCATGGGGTGATTAAAACTTGTTTTATAGTTTAAATTAACTCGTCCTATCCGGACAACTGTGCAGCTTTATGTAAGCAAAACAAAGGCATTCCCTACCAAGTGTCATTAACATCATTTTACTACCAAATTGTATGCCATTAATTTCCCTTGGGGCTACTAGACTAGATCCTACACCAGTGGTGGCGAACCTGTGACCCGCGGGTCACAAAGTGATCCACCGTGCAATTTTAAGTGACCCACCCGAACGTGAATCATATCTAGTTTATCGGGTTAGAACCCATAGATCCGACCCTGCCACAGGCGGGATAAGGGCATTATGATGATGTTCTCTATTTGCTACTTTAATAAACTAATATATTCATTATTAATAATAATTTTTTATTCATAAAATTAAATAGTGATTGCAACTGACCCGCGGACAACTTTTTTGCTCTTTTTTTCGTGTTATTGTGGCCCGTCTTCAAAAAAGGGTTCGTCACCACTGTCCTACACCATGTCTGGATAAAGGGACTTGAAGCATTGGTGCTCTTCATGCTTATCCACCAGAAATGCAATTTTGGAATCATCTTCATAGGAGAACTCATACGAAATCTGATGTGCTCTGGATAATAATACGCCTGGGTATTGAGCAAACGATAGGCCCGTTTATTAGGAAGTCATCTTTGACTTTGCTTTAAATTTCGTGAGCGAATTGGCAACAGCTTTTGGACTATCGCATAGGTGAGCAGTTACCTGTCTCACTAGATGGGTAAGTTAAACTGTCGAACCATAACATTTTCCTTCGTTCGTTGAAAAGATGGAAAGGGTTCTAGGTGTCTTCCAGAAATATTTTTAATTTAAACTCATGGATACCCCCGACTCTGGTTTGATTTGGAAATTGTCGTAAGGTATGTGAATAATTGTACTGTATTTGTTAACAAATATAAGGTGAAAATTCACAACCATTTACAGTATATATGTTGTGGTCAGTGGTCACGACTGTGTTTCAAAACTCACTTCATTAAAGGTCAAAATTTATTTACTTTGTAGATGACGTCTCTTATATCTTTATTATCATTGTGGAAATGCTTAGCGATAGTCAGAACTGATGTTTAGATAATTCAACTAAAAATCACCATATACTGCTCACGCTATAGATAATTTGCTTACAAGTCGGTGATTGACACTTAAACCAATGGTATATTTCGATAAGACGGCGTTTTGGAGGAAGTGACCAAATGTGCAGTTAATGAACAAGGCCGCAAGAGCATCGTGGCATATGAGCAAATTCTGGAGTGGCAACTGGCCAAACACAAGGAAGTGTTGAATCGCAGTATGTATATTAGAGGCAAGCTTCTCCACAGGCACCTCTTGGCAAATTTTAAGCAAATCGCAACATTGCACAAGGCACCAGAACCGAGAGAGCATGTTTCCACGTCCACACCAAGAAGAAGAGGTGAAAGGTCGAGAGCATCCATGGGATCTGGCAGTTTCAATGTAGTTAAAACAAATAGTAAAACAACACTAAAACAGCGTAATAATGTTCAAATTTCATTATTATAATCGTTTTATGTGTAGTATAACCTGAGACGTTTAGGACTGCTTCAAATGCATAAAATGGACGCCCCTGAACTGCCAGGAAATGCTGCTTCATGAAAGAAGAGGCTGGCATTTGTTCGTAAGTCACTCGACTTTTGAAACGGGTATTATTTTCAGCTGAAACTAAGTTTAGCATTTTTGGATCTGATGGTCGAAGTTAGTTTGAACCAAAGATCCTGACTACAATTGTGCAACACGAAGGAGGTCCGGTCACAGTGTTAGGCTGCAGAAGTACGAGAACTTATCAGAATTGATGACAGTCAGGAATATTCATTAACAAATTATGAAATGTTCTTAAAAGTTTGGAAGCCTCAGTCGGGCCTTATCAGGTCTCAATTTGAGACCCTGCCCGTGCATTATTAGCTTATTTTTGCATGATTTTGCTCATGAAATGGGATTTTGTTTTATTTTTTTAGTGTTTCTTTATCATTTGTTTTAGCCACATGGTTTGCTGTATGGAGAAGAGTGTTGGGCAGTGAGGAAGAGACACGTCAATAGAATGCAAAGTAGCCGAGATGCGAATGCTGCAATATATGAGTGGGATGTCGAGATATTTGTTTTGTTGGTGTTTAAGGGCCCTTCAACTACAAGGTCATTAGAGCCTCGTCCACTGCGTAGTTCTAGTGCAGAGACTGCACAGACGCTACTCTAATGCGACGAATTTTGGGTATTAGCAGTGCTCAGTGGTCCTAAGCATCTATCCATGTTAGTACTAGCTGGGGTTGCGTTGCTTAACTTCAGTGATCAGACGAGAATGGTGTGTCCAAAACAATAAGCCGCTCCCAGAGGTGTCGAGAGCTGATAAATTAGGAATGAATGAGTATATCAGGAGTAACTTGGGGGCAGGGGGGGGGGACATCGCGGAAAAGATGAGAGAGAATAGATTGAAGTGGTATGGACACGAAAGGAAAAGAAGGGAAGAGGAGCTCGTTAGGTCCATTACAGGAATGCAGGTGGTTGGGAGCACTCGGGGCAGGGGGAGACCAAAGCAGACGTGGGAACAGGTTGTTCGTAAGGAAATGGTAGTGTGTGGGGTGAACAGGGACCTGGTGGGAGATAGACGGGGGTGGAGGGCTAGAACCCGCAGACCCAACCCTGACACTGGAGGGATAAGGGTATGGTGATGATGATTTAGCCACATGGATGTTTCTCAAACTATCCTAATTATTTGTTAAAATAATTGTGCTGCAAAACGTGCAAATAAAAGCGTAAGTGACAAAATAACCTTTTGGCTAAATTCTTTTTATTTATAAACTGTATTATACTGTATGGTAGAAAGATAACCGACACTACAGCAGCGAGATGGCGCAGTCGTACGCTGATCGACCACGACTCCATATAAATTATATACTCATTGGCGCTCCATAGTTTTCAAGGCAGGATATTGGTGCCCAAGTCCTACGTTAAAACGGACTTGTATTGTTATATTTAAGGTTTCAGCTGTGACTTTAAGGATTTTGATAATTAAGAGGGAGGTTTAATGTTATTTTGTGGACAGAATACATGATTATTTTATAAGATAAACTGCCATTTATTGAATGGCGTTGGCAGTGTGTCAACGGTCTTTTCGTCTTCAGGTAAATCATTTTACTCTGTTCGCCCCAGCATGTCGTTCATCATTAATAACAATTTACATTGTTTTTGAACATTATAATGAAGTGTACATGTAGTACATATACTTATTTTGATTAATCCAGGGTTGTATCATCACAATTGTTACTAATCAGGAAATATCCGTAGTTTTAGCAAACAAAGATGAAGTAATGGCGGTGTTGACAATCGAAAATGCCGAAAAATAAATGCTAAAGTAATCGAGCGCTTCATGCTTTTAATTTTTTCTCTTTGTTTTTAGTTTAGTAAATGACGACTCTCTCTTTGACTTGGTTGATATGTAGTCTTAACGCGCAGTCGATATTTACGAGGACAGTCGAGAAAGTGTTTAACAATCAAGTTTTAAAGCTGAAGATTTCAGACGCAGAAACGGAATCTCCTGAGTTGGTAAGGAATTGAATTACAATCTCTATACTCTATATAAAATTACAGTACTGTTAACTAACTTTTATCAATTCCAGGGACAAACGATGAGTCGTCAGGCTCTGGCTAGTGGCACTAAGGCCCGATGCCACTCGACAACTACAGGCATGATTCACTCTTATATATATATACAGTAGTTTTCTAAGAGTTTTATTACATTTGCGTAAACGATTCTTTATTAGTTAATACAACTGCCAGCAATTCAGATTTGGCGAGCCTGTTTGAATGTCCGGTATGCTTTGATTTTGTATTGCCACCAATTTTGCAATGTCAAAGTGGACATCTCGTTTGCTCTACGTGCAGACCCAAATTAAGTTGCTGCCCAACTTGCAGGGGACCTCTTGGTAATTCCAGCATATTATGTACAACTCTTTAATGTAATACTACGCTGAAATTGTTAATAGTATATTTTATGATGTAGGGAACATTCGTAACTTGGCAATGGAGAAAGTGGCCTCCACTGTAATGTTTCCATGCAAGTATTCATCGTCTGGATGTAGTTCAACTTTGCTTCATACAGAAAAGACAGAGCACGAAGAAACATGCGAATTCAGGTGTTTTGCATTTATCAATCGTCACTTTATTTGCCCCGGTATAAGACGCTCCGCAATGTTTTTCAGAGATAAATGCATTCATAAGTTGCACAATGTCTTTAATGAGGGCGCATTAAATTATATTTTTCAAATAATAATTTCTTAACAAGGATGTGGCTTGTGCGATTTGTCTGTCTTGTACCCAAGCAAATCAATGCCAAAACTGTAATGGCTCCGTGAGTTGTGAGTAATTGTTATCTGTGTGTAGGCCTTATTGTTGTCCTTGTCCTGGAGCAGCATGCAAATGGCAGGGATCATTAGAGCAAGTGATGCCACATTTAATGCATTGCCATAAATCAATTACAACTCTACAAGGTAAAATGTGTCCATAAACGACATTTGCATTTTTTTTCTGAGAAATTTATGTTTTTAATTATCCACAGGAGAAGATATTGTATTTCTTGCAACTGATATCAATTTACCTGGAGCTGTTGACTGGGTTATGATGCAGTCGTGTTTTGGACATCATTTTATGCTTGTCTTAGAAAAGCAAGAAAAATATGATGGGCACCAACAATTCTTTGCAATTGTCCAATTAATAGGATCAAGAAAGCAAGCAGAAAACTTTGCGTATAGGTATGGTGGCGTTGGAAAAGTTGAGAAGCAACATTTCCATCGTAGCCTTTTTTTGTGTAAGAAATAATGTAGGTCCTAGCTATTGTTTTATAAATTTTTAGATTGGAATTGAATGGACATCGTCGAAGATTAACTTGGGAAGCAACTCCGAGAAGTATTCATGAAGGAGTTGCGTCTGCAATTCTCAACAGCGACTGTCTTGTTTTTGATACGAGCATCGCTCAACTTTTTGCAGACAACAGTAATTTGGGCATTAATGTCACAATTTCCATGTGCTGAGTGATAGACGAATTGCCGTAGAGAAACTTTATTTATAACGTCAGTAAATTAATAATTGCGTTATATGCTTTAGTTTCAGTAAAATGAATTAATAATTGGAACTTTATTTAATAAGCGACAATACTGTGTTTGATTTTTTTTATCAATCACATATGTCGATTTCATCTCATAGGAAACTAAAAAAAGGATTTGATGCTTTCTGAAATTACAGATTTTATAATTATGAAAACATTAAATTCTTGTTTTCTAATTTTAAAATCTTCCTTGTTTAGTTTAAATAGGAGAAGTTTTTCTTAATTACAACGATGCATTTCAGTTTATTTTTTATGTGACATGTTAAAATAGATGGTTTAAAAATTAAAGTACGAAATATCATTCTCGATACCTACTGCATTAATAGGCTTCAGCTGACGTTTCTCTGTTTATTATCATATTTGTTCGACGGCTAATTGCAGCAGTATGTTTATGTATGACCTTATTCCTTTGCATTTCAAGTCATTTTGATTTGATTAAATTCATCATTGATTCAGCTTGAGTTTGTATAATTCATCCCTGAGATGTGTTTTTATAGCAATATCCGTTTGGTTAGATTTATTTGTGCCAGATAAGTGTTTTCGAAAATGAACATTACAATATATTATACTTATCATTTACCATTTTTAATATATTTTAGTTATTTCTACAAAGTGGCGTGCTCTATTGTTTTCATTTCTAATTAAATATTTTTACTGTTTTAGTTGTGCGGTTATTTTGATCCAATCAACTGAAGTAAAGGAGGGGGGAGGCAGGAATACTCCTGACTTTTTGGGACGACCCTCACAATCATTCGAACGCAGAATTCGAAACGAAAAAGGAAACGAGTGTTAATGGTGTAATTGGTGGTTAATCATCAAATTAAACCAAAAAAGGAAATCCACAATCTGGTATATTAACATATAATCAAACTGCCAAAGTTTCAATTTCATTTTAAAAATATCTAGTAGTTGACACTCCAAAGCGGGATAAAGATTAACTTTCAACGAAACTTAGAAAGTATAACAAGTCACTGGAAAAGACCGATTCTATCTTGAATGTGTGTATTCGCTGGATAATATCAAAAAAACGGTATGATTTCTGAAAAAAATAATTTTCTCATCAACAGTTTATTATATTATTTGACGTCGCAATACCAAGACGTGATGTACTGTATATATGTGTGGACTTTTGTGGTATAAGGTTCAGGAGTTGCAGTTTCAATTAATGATGCAATTTGATGGGATTGAAGATGACGGCGAAAAGTCGGCATATATGAATTTTGCAGGTAATTTACCAGAGAAAAGTTGCTTAATTATTCAATGAATCAATATTAGTTTTCGGAGAAGCATTTATATTTGCAATAAATGAGTAGTTAAGTTTAAATTAGTTAAACGTAATTTATGCATGATGTCCACTAACCTAAATGACATCTCTTGCGAAGTCTGATAATTGGGTTGTTTTGCTACTCAGAGTTGTTTGTTGTGTTCTTTAGCTTTCCACTTCAAAAATTGCAAGATTTAATACACTGTCTAATGTATTAATAATACACATACAGGAAACATACACACGTACAATATTTACACGAAACAAATCATGAACAAAATAAGCAAAATAGTCTTTGTCATTATAAAGAATCACATTCTGAAAATCTATAGACTGCAGCAAAATTTCATTAAAGAGCACATGTACTTATTATTCTAAAGAATTTTACATCAAATTACAATGAAAATATGACAAGTTAAAATTTGTTTTACTAATTGCAAGCTGGAAGAAGGAGAATTGAAATTGGTGTGTTGAAATATTAACCTAGTAATTTGCATACACCACACTTCAGAGTTGACTGCACGTTGTTGTAGGTTAAGAATATGCATTCCTCATAGCTATATCAGCCGTCGTTAATTATTAAAAACCACATTTGTCGTTGGCGCTCATGTAAGTTTAATTTTTGTTTTTTTTTTTTGATTTTTTTTCTCTGTCATCTTGATTCAACTTTGATTTCAGTTTTAAACTATCTCAATCAGGACTGGAGGGAATATTTAGCTACCAAACAAGTACAATGTGTACGGGTTGAGTGATATAATTTAATGTTGTTGGAACTTCATGTTTTTCAGTCCATTGTTGGACATAATTTCCTTCAAATTTAGGAAATGCATAAAGCAAGCTTTGGTGACAATTAGTTAGGATTTTCCATCCTCCAAAGTGTGCATCCATTTCGAATGCAGCCGCTGCTCTGTTGTTATACAGAAACGTAAGCAACACCTAACGATGGACATTTGAATAAAAACGATACATTTATTAACATAAAGTTAAGTCACTTTCACGACCTAGTTGCGTTTGCCAAACTGTAACCACCAATTATGGTCACATTGGCGTTAGAAGTTGAGAAGAGACTCTTATCTTTATTTCCAGTTTGACGTCCTCCATTTCCGCCTCCACGAGTTTTACGAGAATTCCGATTTTTATTTCTACGCTTTGGATTTTTATTAGGAGTCTTCTTAGTCGGGAACGGAGAGTCTTGTTTTCTGGCACCATCTACGGACACTACCATCGATTCCGAGACAATCTTGGGATTAGAGCAATCTAGTCCTTCGAACCTATTCACAGCCTTCTTGAAAGCTTGGGTTTTCATGGACCATTCCATGATGAATGTCGGTACAAAATTATTATCCTTTTTGAGACCCATAATGAGGTATGGGGCCTTTTTTCCGACGCCGCTGCAACAACCTTCCTTGCTGTCGAATTCAAACTTAGGACGTTCCAGTGCTTTTTCATCTCTGGAGTTCAAATTTTTACTCACTTTGTATAGCTTACTTTTTTTGCAGACAATCGTTGAGTTCTGTACTTTCTTTATCTTCGTCTTAAGAGCTAATCAAAAAAAAAGTTAAATTTCAAGCATTCAAAGTATTTTGATATCTACATACAGTCACACCCGCCTCGGTGGTGCAGTGGGTAGTAGCTAGGTAACTGCGTCAGTAGTTCTAGGTTCTGTGCTGGGCCCAGGTGGGTTGGCCTCTTACGGGTGAGAGAGAGCCCCCGAATGCTGCTTCTTTCGGATGAGAAGTAAGACAGGAGGTCCCGTGTGGTGTACGATGGCATTTGCACATCAAAGAACCCTCTCTACTATGCAATGGGTAGATGAGGCAACATTTCCAGGTTAGGAGCTCGCCCCCCCAGGCTTCGGTGGAATTCCCCAACGAAAAGGAGATCAACGATAAATAAGCATATTGGTTGCAGCTTTGGTCGGCAACAGGCTGCGGAAAAACACTGCCCAATCTATATTGCCCTTGTGTCCATTCAGAGGGACAAGATGGGTATGCCATAGGCGGGACAAGAGTTAAAGAGTTGCTTTGTTATCTGTATGCAGTTACACGCGAGCTGGTGATAAAGGTGCAAGAGGTAAAGTACTTAGGATCAGTGTTCCAGAGCAATGAGGATCAGATACTCAGATGTGATCCATAGAATCAGTGGAGGATGGTTGAAGTGGAGACAGGCAAGTGGAGTCCTGTGTGATAGGAGGGTATCAATAAAGCTGAAAGGGACGTTTTACGGGGCAGTTGTTAGGCCAGCTGTGCTACAAGGAGCAGAATGTTAGGTAATGAGGAAGAGTTACGTAAACAATGTGAGTGGTGAGATGCGAATGCTGGAGTACATTAGGAATGAGTATATTAGAGGTAGCTTGGAGATGGGGGACATCGCAGAAAAAATGAGGGAAAGGAGGAATGGACATGTCATGATTTGATTTCTGGATTAAGTTCCATGGGTTGGGGAGTAAGCCAGGCGGCCATAACAGGATGGACCCTTGGGAGGCTGTCCGCGGGAGATGAGGAGGTAGGTGAAAGGACGAAGGAGAGGATTTATTTGCAGCACCCAACGTTCTTTACCAACCATCCATGTTGGTATTGACGTGGGCTTGCGCTGCGGAGATGAGGAGCTCAATAGGTCCATTAGGGGAATGCAGTGATTGGAAGCACCCAGGGCAGGGGAAGACCAAAGGAGAAGTGGGCGCAAATTGTCCGTAAGGATATGGTAGTATGTTAGTGGACGGGGACGTTGTGGGAGATAGATGGGAGTGGAGGGTGAGAACCCCCGGACCCGACCCTTCTACAGGCGGGATGAGGTTATTATGATGATGATAAACAGTCACGTACTTCCTACCTAGTGTACAGTGAAACCTCAATCCCTTTCGATGGGGAAATTTAAAAAAACAGAAACACAAAACAAATGCTGTTTATTGGAAAGCGAAATGTAGCTTTCAAGGAAATTAGACGATGGGCCCTGGGGGCGACAGATTGATGTTGCACAGTACTGAGAATGCAAAGCCCCCGTTTGAACACCTTGGTTTACCTTCCACTTTCAACAGCAACCCTACCCTTGGCTGTGTTTCTTTGCATATGTTATGTTGCCTAAAAATATGTGCCAGGTTCTCAGGAATGTATCTTACCAAAGTCAGCACGGCAGAAGTTGTCCAGGATATTCTCGTATGTCTTAATTTGTTGACAGGCAGAGCAAATAGAATTATCTGGAAAATATTTTAAAGAACAAGGTTTTAAATTTTTGACAATTTCAAGACTAGTTGATGATGGTGCAAAATATCACTCACTAATTTTGTAACTGAAATTCCTAGTAATTCACTACTACAGTACTACATCCTTCATTCTTATTGCTAGGTGAGCGCCCCACGAAAATACGTTAATTTTTGTTTCTTACACACCTGTCTCGGACTAGGAGCCAACGTTCCTTCTCATTTCCCTCCCCCCCCTTCGCCACCGCTTGCCTTTTCTTTAAAAGCTCATTGAAATGTATACAGAGAACATTTAAGTGCTGACCCATCCTGAAAGACTTGACGGTATGTTTTGTTTCTCAGAATTTGGGTGCTGTTTGCAGACAACGCCGATTGGATGCAAAACAGGTTATGATGAATCTCGAGTTTTGGAAGTTGCACGTGTGTCGATGGAGAGGCTAGAGACAGGCTCCTGAGGGACTGACTTACTTACTGTCGCAGGATATTAATATCTTTTAAGAGGCCCAACTGTAAAACGTCATCAAGTTCTCAACTCATATAGTGGACCGTCCCCGTCTCACTCCCCCCTGCACTCGATCTTCTATCCTACTGTTTGTTGATATGCTGTTTCTCTCAGTGTTGAGGGATGAAAAGGAGGCGGGACGATTTATTTATTGTACATGTCTATGGCTGAGAAGTTTCCAACTCTAGACAGTAATGGCCCGAGGGCATTTTTTTGGACTGCGTCTTGGTAAACGTTTTTTTTTTGTTTACAGGCAAAATATGACAGTGTTGTCATGATTATGAACACACACGCATATCTCAATAATTGAGGGCCAGTTGAATTTAACAAGTTAACTACATACATTCCCTTTCTGAGAGATTGATGGGATGGTTATTTCCTAATCAGTCTTTAAAGTGTAGTCCCTTAAATGACCCTCGCAGTTTTGTTTTTACCTCGTGATGTTTGGGTATACTGCCATGATGTACTATTAATAATTTTTCTTTGTTTTGATAGGATAATGATATTGCGATCATTACGGGGAGGGCAGCTACAGGTAGATGAAGAGAAGTCGGGACCAGCTTTTTGCGTTAGACACACCAGTTCTCGTCTGATTACTGAAGTTAAACAACACAACTCCAGCTAGTATTAACGCGGGTAGCCGCTTGGGGAAACTGGGTACTGCTAATACCCAAAAATCGTCGCATTAGTGAAGTGTCTGTTCAGTCTCTGCATTAGAACTACGCGGTGGACGGGGCTCTACTGGCCTTGTAGTTGAAGGGCCTAAAACATCAAAAATTGAAAAAGAAGAGATGTCTGTACACTGATACTGTACGTCGCATACCCTCTCTCGAAGCTCTTTTCTTATCCCTCACCCCCCTCACTCTATTCTTCAAAAGATGCAATTTAGGTTTTTCTACTTCGTTAATGTTAAGGGTATTTTAGTAAGTAACCCTTGTAATTTTGCAGTGCGTGCTCGATCCTGGCTTTCGGGCATGAGAAGGAATTCTTTAGTGTATACTGTCTGCTGGACATCCCGCCTCAGTTGCGCATTGGGTAGGAGCGGCGAATTGCGTTGGACACACCAGTTCTCGTCTGATCACTGAAGTTAAGCAGCGCAACCCCAGCTAGTACTGACTGGGTACTGCTAATACCCAACAATCGTCGCATTAGTGTAGTGTCTGTGCAGTCTCTGCATAAGAACTATGCTTTGAACGGGGCTCTAATGACCTTTGTAGTTAAAGGGCCCTAAAACACCAACAAACAACAACAACAAACGCATTGGGTAGGGAGTTGGCTGTATTGCGCTAGACACACCAGTTCTCGTCTGATCACTCAATTCAAGCAACGCAACCCCAGCTAGTACTAACATAGGTGCCACTAATACGCACAAATCGTGGCATCAGCGTAGCATCTGTGCAGTCTCTGCATTAGAACTATGCAGTGGATGGGGTTCTAATGACCGTTGTAGTTGAAGAGCCGTAAAACACCAACGCGACGTTTTTCAGGCAGGAGAGAGATATATGCCCCGAGTGAGCCTTCCTTCGGATGAGAAGTAAAACCGAGGTCCGGTGTGGTGTACGGTGGCATTTGCACGTCAAATAACCCACGGGTGGATGTGACCAAATTCCCAGGTGTAGGAGCTCGGTGGAGTGCCCCAACGAATAGTAGACCGACTATAAATAAGCATTGAGGGTTGCAGCTTTTTCGGTAACCGGCTGAGTAAAACCACTCTCCAATATATCACCCTTGTGTCCATTGAGAGGGACAAGGTGGGTACCAGACTCTACCATAGGCGGGGAGGGGATTAGGAGCTGTTTCGATACTGTCTGCTGGACGACATGACGTTATATGGCTTGCCAAAGAACCTTTTTTTCAATGGACCAGTATAAGATGGCGTGGTGTGTTTCTTTTTGGAGGAACATACTGTGTAAGATGTCATTTGTTAAACTGCAAAGTTGTTGTTGTCGTGGTCGCATTTTTCTTGCCATTAGTGTTGCTTGAACCTTGGTCCCTTCGCCCTCACCATCACCACTTAGGCTAGAGATTAGATCGTCATTTTTGACATTCACTAAAATGATTAAAATGTATCACATCTCTATAATTATAATAAGGTTAGTCCCTCACTTTTACGATCTATCGTTATAGTGGAGTCAATGTAAATATATCCACCTCTCACGTTTTAAATACTATAATTTTTCAGGTGGTGGATTGCATGGGGTGATCGGTGAGAGGGGGATGGGAGAGGGCCCAGAGGAGAAATGAAACCAGAATGGCAAGTTTGTGCTGCGTGTTTTAAAACACATTTTTTCCCCACCTCCAAGCACGAATTAAAATCCACAGGTTCTCTCTGTCCCTCTCCCTCACTCCCTCTCTCTCTCTCTCTTCCCTCACTCCCTCTCTCTCTCCTTTTCCTCCTTCAATTGAGGGTATATATGGTCAAAAGTCCTTGTAAAGATTGGAAAATGGTTAATTGAAATTACAACCACGTAAGATAATCGCTTTTTAAATATCCAAAAAAAGGTGCATGGAATGTTGAATAGACTGGAGTTTGGTGCCGTTGCCTCCAAGAGTAGAGGAAAAGGAGTACATGACTGTGACAAAGAAAGTTTCATGTTGACCACTCGATCATTTCTTCTATATATGGTAAAGTTAAATATTGATTACCAGTTCAGGAATGGGCTCTGAGGGTTGACGAAAAGAGAAGAGAGGGCTCCTGATACCCAAAAGGTCATTTCATAGAAAGTCCAGCGTAATATCGATATGCGGAACTTTTGTTATCCAAAACTTAATAAGGAATGCGCAAGAATTTAGCGAGTACTTGTCATGTCTCTCCTCCTCCCCTCTTCATTTTCCGACTTGACTATATCGGAGTCAACCTCTGTTTAAAAATCCAAGAGGTTTAAGAAAGGGAACTTTTTTTATTTTTCTGCTAGCTTCAGGGATGGGTAAACGACACGGGCCGCGAGACTTACTAGGTGTATTCGTGCGGCCCATCCCGCAGACACGCATTGTTCGTTGTTTGGTGTCAAATTCATAATGCGGAGCTGTGGTCCTAGCTTAAATCGGTAATGCCAGAACTGCAACTAAGCAACTCCTAATCATTTCCCCGCCTTATGGCAGGGCGATTCATGAACACTAGGGTGATCTGTTGGACAGTGGTTTTCCGCATCTGGTTGTCGACCAAAGCTTCAGCCCCTATGCTTATTTATCGTCGGTCTACTATTCGTTGGGGCACTCCACCGAGCTCCTACACCTGGGAATTTTGTTTCATCTACCCGTTGTCGGGGCCGAGGTGGGTTGGCTTCTTTCGGGCGACAGAGAAAGAGAGAGGTCCCCAGTGCGCCTTCCTTCGAATGAGAAGCAAAACTGAGGTCCCGTGTGATGTACGACGGCATTTGCACGTAAAAGAACCCTCTCTACTATGCAGTGGGTAGATGAGGCCAAATTCCCAGGTATAGGAGCTCGCCCCCCCTTGGCGTTGGTGGAATGCCCCAACGAACAGTAGACCGACGATAAATAAGCATGGGGGTTGTAGCTTTGGTCGACAACCGGCTGCAGAAAAAGCAATGTGCAATATATCGCCCTTGTGTTCATTCAGAGGGACAAGATGGGTACCTGACCCTGCCATAGGCGGGAAAAGGCTTAGGAGTTGCTACCCGTTGCCTAGTAGAGAGGGTCCTTTGACGTGTTGCAAATGTCATCGTACATTACACGGGACGTGGGGTTTACTTCTCATCTCAGTCATCACCTAGAACCACTGATGCAGTTACTGACACTTTTTGTTGGTGTTTTTAGGGCTCTTCAACTACAAGGTCATTAGAGCCCCGTCCACAGCATAGTTCTTATGCAGAGACTGCACAGACACTACACCAATGCGACGATTTTTGGGTATTAGCAGAACCCAGTTTTCCCAAGCGACCACCTATGTCGGTACTAGCTTGGGGTTGCGCTGCTTAACTTCAGTGATCAGACGAGAACTGGTGTGTCTAACGCAATTCGCTGCTCCCCAGTTACTGACACGCTATACACTGCACCACCGAGGCGGGACCAGCATGGGTTATTTGACAGAAAAGGAGAAATGTGTTGGGGTATTCTGCTGGGCGTCAATTGAACAATGGATTTGGGATGTAGCCACCCACCTAGGTCTGGCTAGCATGATAAGACTTAAAAAGAGGCACGTACACATCATACTGTCGTCCTGACTGAATCAGTGATTCTGATCGTTAATCGTGGAGGTCGAGGAGCCTTTAAAGGAACTGTGGGGGTGGCAACCACGTCTCCTATAATAACTGACTTTAGACATGTAAAGAAGAAAAAAAACGAAGCAGAAAGTGACACTTTCATGATGGCCTATTGGAAAAACGTGGCGTTCACAAAAAAAGAGGTCAAAAGAGCGTGAGAACGACGTCAACATTGAAACGCAGACCTTATACGTCTTAACTGTTTTTAAGATGCTGACAAGTTGTTTTTAAACTCGTGTCCGTTAATCAATGAATGCTAACCAGATAATTTGATGGTTATGGTTCTTTTATATAGTTATATTTGAGTAAATATTTATATATAATATTGAAATATGTCAAAAAACGTGTAAAACGACATGGAGATCAGTTTGATTGAAAGTATACTCCCTGCCCGCCCTTCCAGCAGCTTAAGCAAGCAACACTCCTCAAACAGGTATATTGTGTCCCATTCAACGGTGCGTTAAGGTGGGTGCGGTTTGCATATAAATTTGGAAAGAAAAGGAAGGGAGGGGGGGTAAGAGGAGAGGATTGTATGTAGTAGTCGTGGGAAAAAAATCTTGAAAATTCACACATTACAACTAGCAAGGTAAGGGGGTAAAATTTTAAGGGATCGAAAAGGAGGAGAAATAGTAGAAAGGAGAATTAAAGGGAGGGGTATATGTGTGTGGTTATATATACCTTGCTGACTGCCCTAACTGAAGTTCCTCTGTGTGTGTCCCCCACCCTACCAAAAATGAGGAAGGGGCCGATTAAGGACAGTCATAAAAGACGTCCTGACCGAGGTCATAATCAAAACTTTCCCGTCCTGCACTATGGTTTCTCACCTGTACATATTTCACCTTTCGCCATATTTTTTTTTTTTTTTTTGGTCATTGGTCTTTACCGCGCGTGAGTCGGCGGCGATTCTCCCCCCAAAAATCTCAAGTCCCTACAATGTGTGGTATGTCGCCGGTGTTGTACAGCTTCAATCCTTGGCACCTAGGTGCAAATGGATTTCTTCCTTCTGCCCCAAAATCCCAGGAGAAACAAATTGCTGCCTGTCGGACTCAACGGTTTCAAAAAAAATTTTTTTAAAGGAGGAACTTGACCTTTCAAATATGTGATGTTACATTGAGGATTTTTTTGTAGTGGTGTGAAGACAAGGTCCCAATGCCCTCTCCCTCCTCTTTGCCCATTTTTCCTTTATGAAAAAAAAAAAACTATCCGTTAGTGTGTAGTAGAGATGAATTTGTGTGTGGTCGTATGCTTTTGCCTCCTGCTTGTTCTCGCTTTTTTCCTGTGCCTTTCTTCCTTTTCTGCCGACCCTAATTTCCAGAATGCGAACGAATAAATTCAGGATAGGTACTGTCCAGAGTGTGTTTGGGATTGAGGGAGGGGATGACAGGCTAACGTCCATTCTCACGTCCGTTCGTTATACTGGGTGATCTCAGTTGCTCCGATAACCATAAGATGTTGGTGTCCACTGACTTGGTCACTTCATCACTGGTCATGGGCAAATGCAGCTTTAAATATCTGCAGAACTAGCAGGAAGCAAATGGGGCACTTGCTCTCCGAAATATTATCCTCAAGCTTTGCCTCACCTTGAAATATTTTTCTCCGGACGCCCATGGGGCCATAATAGGGTCCTAATCCCGTTGCATAGTTCTAATGCAGAGACTGCACAGACAGTTCGCTGTTAGGACGATTTTTGGTATTAGCAGTACCCAGTGTTCCCAACAGGTCACCCATGCTTGTACCGGCTGGGGTTGCGTTGCTTAACTTCATTGTCTAATCCCGGGCCTCTTAGCTTACATGTACATTCGGCACCGTCACGAAAGATGACCGATTAATCATTAAAAAAATTCATATGAGGTACTTCTTTCGTCGTATGGGACGTCTGGTGTATCTAGAAATTACAGTCCTCCTGTTTTGACCCATTGTGGAATTACACTTGTATGAGGAGTGACTGAATCCATTTTCGTTATAAACCGCTGTCTGGTCGTCAATTTGTTTTAATTGCTGAATTTGGCTACTGATGATAATTTATTAATTAGTCTACTCCCCCCTCGTACTAAGTTACACAGTGTGCTCTATGAGTCATTAGAACATTAATCATCGTCCCGTCCCGTCTCCCATCATAGGAATTATTTGTTGGAGTGCGCGACTGATGCCTCGATAAGGGGGACGTAAGTAGACATTTGCTACAGCAATTAATCTTACACTTAATAGTTGTTCTGACTGTCCTCCTCAGGCCTCGTTTTCTTTTTTTGTAATTTTTGTCCTTGATCTGTCGTGCCTGGGACCCTCGTAATTGCGTAAGAGACAGATTTAGGATATTCCCGTGAGGTGGAGAGGTGGTTGAATGACGACACACCATTTGTAAAAACGTGTATTTCGATAATTTTCCCCTCATATTTTTGGTCATGACCACTGTATATTATTTGAAATTCATGGAAAATGTCTTAGGTACGCGTTCCCTGGTCTTATTTTTGTGGAGCTTGTAGTCCCCCCCCCTCACACCGTGTGGATAAGCAAAAGCAGTCGCCAAAAGAAGAAAATTGGCGAAATGATAAATGATTGCCTCTTTCACTCTTGACCCCTCTTTACTAGCATTATACTGGGAAACGCAATCCCAACTATGAAATGCAATCCTAAAATGATTATTATTTTTTTTACCAATGATAAATGAGGACTGGAGGAGACGAAGAAGCTACTATAACTCCATGAGTTAACGAAAATGACCCACCCGATCCTTCTTGCCCTCTTTACGACCCACTTTCACTTGGTCGCTTTGGTGTGCTGACGATTAAAGGAAAATTTTAGTCAATTATCACGAATGTGTCTATCCCACCTCGGTGGCGAAGTGGGTAGCGTGCTCGGCAACTGCGTCAGTTGTTCTAGGTTCAATACTGGACTGATGTTGGTTGGCTTCTTTCGGGGCGAGTGACATGCCTTGAGTGCGCCTTCCTCCCAGTGAGAAGTAAAACCGAGGTCCCGTGTGGTGTACCATGGCATTTACACTTAAAAGAACTCTCTCTACTATGCAAGGGTAGATGAGGCAAAATTTCCAGGTGTTAGAACCAGTGCCGTACAGAGGGGTGGGCGGAGTCCCCGGGCGCAGAAGATAGGGGACCCCAAAATGCGCCAAATATTAATTCACATTAAGTTTAGCGGGTGTCAGAGGGCGCAAATTTTGGTCTTTGTCCCCGGGCGCAGAATACCCTTGGTACGCCACTGGTTAGAGCTCGGTGGAGTGCCCCAACTTACAGTAGACCCAGTGGCGTAACCAGGTTTTAGCGCCAGGGGGAGCGGGCAAACATATTAAGAAGGCGCCATTTTCTGAAACCCCCCCCCTAGCTACGCCACTGAGTAGACCGACGACAAATAAGCATAGGATTTTCAGCTTTGATCAGCAACCGGCTGCGGAAAAACACTGTCCAATAGATCACCCTTGTGTCCGTTTAGAGGGACAAGATGGTACCCGACCCTGCGATAGGCGGGAATTGCTTTACCAGGAATGCGTCTTTAGATATACAGTATATTGAAAAGGACTAAGTGCATTCGGGGTTTTGTTTTGTTGGTGTTTTAAGGCCCTTCATTCGAGCCCCGTGCACTGCGTAGATGTAATTCAGAGATTCGGGGCTTGGTTAAGTGCACAGGCTGACCGGATATTCGCCCGGGATACCAGTTGGGCTTTTTGATTTTGGTTAATGGTGGTTAATGTTCGTAGTAAAATATAACGAGTTAATGTTAGGGAGTACTTGAAATTCGACTGCTCAGAGCATTCAAATTTTGTCGAGTGGCATCGGGTCTTACTCCCTCCCCAGAACACCGGCTATGAATCCCTGGGTTTGATTTTTGTCTTCTTTTTTTATACAATAAAACTCACTGGTGACGACAGTAGGCATTATCACCAGAGGAACTGGTTAGGTCTATGATGGCTCTTCGGGGCCTTTAGTGTCAGGCGGGGGTAGAGGTAGACCCAAACGAACGTCAGAGCAGGTTATATGGCGGGACATTTGTGTGTATGGGATGGGCAGGGACTTAATTGACGATAGAAGAAATGGTGTTAGGCATTATGGGGAAAGTCAGGTGTGTAGGAGTCCCCCCCCCGTCCATCATCCATATACTCCAGTTTCTTCTCAAATTAACGGCTGACTGAGTCAGGTTGATGAACCACTTTTACCTCTGATTTAGAGGCTGCTGCCGCCTCTTCCCTAAAATATTTAATAGAGACATCCTCTTTTGCCTGCGTTACGAGACGCTCTATTTAATCCTATTAGACCTCTACTTTTGCTGAAAAGATTGCCAGAATGACCTCAGGAATGGAATGAATGACCCAAGAAGATTTACATATGCTACTGTCAGAGGTCAGGTGCTAATTGTTTGAAAGGAAACTTATCTTTTGATGGTTGGAATTTTTTTTTTTACTTTTAATTTTTGTTTGTCCCCCTTGTATGGTCTCCCAATTCGGATTGACACCTTCGTGTCAATGTGTCTGTTTACAGACCACGACAACGACTTTTTACAAATAATTATCATGTTGAAACTGTCCCCTCCCCAGTCCCAACTTCCTCTTATCCCCTCCTCTTTCTCTTGTCGAGTTGTGCCTCTACTAAAATATTGTAGTTGGGAGAGAGAGACACACACAAAAGAAAGCATTTCAAATATTTCACGAACGTCTGAGAAGATTAGAGTTAACATGAGTGAAGAATTTTGTTGAGACTGATTTTGAACCACTGAATGTATAAACAAGGGGTGGTGCAACAGAGGGCCTGTAAACAAATAATAATGGGTGTGTATGCGTGTGGTATGTGCAGTTTGGTATTACTTAGCAAATCCATCTGGATTCTGTTTGTGGGACAATAAATACCATCATCGCCATCTTCCTCCTCTCAATCCTAGCATACTTTAAGATGTCGTCCTATGCCTGTTCACTTTGTCCCTTTTCCTCCTCTTCTTCATCCCCCCCCACACTTTTTTGTTTCGTTGGTGGTTTAGGGCCCTTCAACTACAAGGTCATTAGAGCCCCGTCCACAGCATAGTTCTGGATTAGTTCCATGGGTTGGGGAGTAAGCCAGGCAGCCATAACAGGGTGAGCCCTTAGGAGGCTGCCCGCGGGAGATGTGGAGGTAGGTGAAAGGACGAAGAGAGGGTTTATTTGCAGCACCCAACGTTCTTTACTAACCACCCATGTTGGTATTGACGTGGGCTTGCGCTGCTTAACTTCAATGATCTCACGGGAACTGGTGTGTCCAACGCAACTTGGCTCTAGTGCTTGGTTCTAGCGCAGAAACTGCACAGACACTACGCTAATGCGACGATTATTGGGTATTAGCGGTACCTAGTGTTCCCAAGTGGCCTGCCATGCAATGTTCCCTCTAAGGAGCCAAGTCTCATGTGCAAATTTGATTTTAGGTGAGCGGAGTCTTAACTCCGCCGTGCGCGGGGCATCTGGCCCGTGTGCGCGGCCGCGCACGCGCGCAGCTTAGAGGGAACATTGGACATTGGAGTCCAATGTCAGTACTATTGTTGTTGTTTTAGGGCCCTTCAACGACAAAGGTCATTAGAATCCCGTCCACAGCATAGTTCTGATGCAAAGACTGTACAGACGCTACACTGATGCTACGATTTTTGGGTATTAGCGGTACCCAGTTTTCCCAAGCGGCCACCCATGTTAGTACTAGCTGGGGTTAGACGAGAACCGGTGTGCCCAACGCCATTCGCCACTCCCATTTTCTTGTTCTATCCCCTGCTTATCCACTCCTCCGCCGCCTTCCCACTCCACCCTCTTGCTCCTTATTTTACAAATTAATGTCAATATCCTAATATCTGCACCTTATCTAGTGGCCTTATATATGTATATAGGCTTCCCCATCCTCTCTCTCCTCTTCACTCTTCCGTTTTCAACTTGTCTGCATTAATTAATTCAATCATTACTGTTTTAATCAATATTGATAGTGACTGGTGCTGAACTTCCCTGTCATCAAATTCACACGTCCTATGCTGAGAGGTTCTTCTCCCTCCTAAACTACGTTGAAGGAGGATGCAGCAATCGAGTCAAAAGTGTAGGTAGGGAGCCCAAGTTTAAAGTTATCCTATAGGTCGCTTCGTACGGACGCCCCCTTATTAATTAAAAGTGCTGCTTATTTATCTTAAATTAGCCCGCCTCTGTGGCGTGCTCGAGTTACTGCGTCAGTGGTTCCAGGTTCGATACTGGATCGAGGTGGGTTGGCTTCTTTCGAGAGAGAGGCATTTTCACCTAAGTCCAGAGGCCACATTCCTAGATGTAGGAGCTCGGTAGAGTAGCCCGCCGATAAATAAGCATAGGGATTGTAGCTTTCACCGGTGTGCCCATTCAGAGGGACAAGATGGGTACTCTACCCTGTCTTAGGTGGTGAATGGATTAGGACTTGCTTTTTGCTCGCTTATTTATATTAAATGAAAGACGGATGAATTTCCTCAACGAATTGTAGAAGGACGATAAATAAGCATAAGGGCTACGCAACTTTGGTCGGCAACCGGCTGTGGAAAAACGCTGTCCAATGTATCACCCTTGCGCCCATTCAGGACAAGAAGGATACTCGACACTGCCATAGGCGGGAAAAGCGTTAGGAGTTGCTTGAAAGACGGAGGACTATTTTCCTGTGTGTGTGATTACTATCCATTGTAGTTCTGCATGTTCCTAAGTGGTTCCTGAAAGTGTTGCGGCTTTGGGATGGGTGTTACTTAAACACCACCGTCCAGCATTTCCTCACGTGCAATATCTCTCCACTCCACACTCCCACTCCCCAACCTTGTTCTCGTCTTGACGCCAATTTCTGTTCGGTCTTTTCTGCCCCGACTGGAGATACTGAATCTCTTGGCATAAGTAGGGAATGGGTTACTAAAAGAGGAACTTAACACCTTTCTTGGAGAAGGAAGTTTGGCCGACAGTAAGTAAGCGAAGGATTGTGGCTTTTGGTTGTAAAAGGACTCCGTAAAAATAAGCCCAATAATTCACCCGCGTGTTCCCGATGCCGCTGGGATGAACAGATACCCGATGCTGTCGTAGACAAGAGACTCAAGAGTTTTCGCCTCTTGTGGTGGGCAGATTGAGAAATTTGACGGCGGCAATACCTTTCATCCTGAATTTCAATGCATCATGTGCTTGTTTTTCAGTCTGTGCCCGAAATTGTGAAATATTTCTTAGAAATTTTAAGTGGGTTCCTCGGTGCATTTACATTTTTTGTGTGGGTAGTTCTTAACGGCAAAGTACACTTTTAAAGTCCCCCAGCCCCTTCTCTTTAGATCTGAAATAATAGCCTAAAATTGCCCTCAAAGAGTTTCATCGGCCAGGTAGAAGTGAAGTAGCTTTAGTTTTAACAACAGCTGGAGTTTGGACAGTTGCCGGACGGCTTTTTTTCCTTGGTTTCGTTGGTGTTTTAGGGCTTTTCAACTACAGTGGTCATTAGAGCCCCGTCCACTGCGTAGTCCTGATGGAGAGTCTGCACAGACACTACTCTGTTACAACGCTTTTTGGGTATTAGCGGTACCCAGTGTTACCAAGCGGTCACCAATGCTCACGCGCGGATCCAGGGTGGGGTTTTTGGGGTTGCAACCCCCCCCCTATGAACATATAAATATATGCGAGCTTTAGCTCAACCCCCCCCCCCCACCCTGACGAAAATACTGGATCCGCTATTGCCAATGCGAGTACTAGCTGAGGTTGCGTTGCTTAACTTCAGTGATCAGACGAGAAATGGTGTGTCCAATGCAATACAGCCGCTCCCCTGTCCGGACGGCCTACCACGTCAAAAATTCAGGGGAGGCCACCATAATAGGTGATGGAAATTACATGATCACATGCACCTCAATTTTTTTTTGTTTCGTTGGTGTTTTAGGGCCCTTCAACTACAAGGTCATGAGAGCCCAGTCCACTGCGTAGTTCTAATGCAGAGGCTGCACAGACACTACACTAATGCGACGATTTTTGGGTATTAGCGCTTCCCAGTTTTCCCAAACGGCCACCCATGTTACTACTAACTGGGATTGCATTGCTTAACTTCAGCGTTCGGACGAGAACTGGTGCGCCCTACGCAATAAGGCGCTCCCCATGCACCCCAATCATGGTTAGAAATTTCTGCGCCTTAAAGAACTTTAAGAGACTGTGCAAGGGGCACTTAAAATGCATATTAATCATACTGCACTGTATTTACACCTCGGTCCATCCACTTTACTAAAATGTTTTGGTGGACATGGGACCAAGTTTTGGAGGAGTTAAATTTTTTGCGGCGCATGAGAATCGATTTGTCCTAGTCGTGAAAGTTCAATTTAAACTGGAGAACTTGTTTGCTCCGGTCATACAGAATTCCGCCATAATTTTAGGGGTTTTAAGAAGGACAAAAAAACACACACACCTTTTTTTTCAACAATGGTTGACTTACCTCTTGAATCATAATGATTGCCGGACTGAGCGGTGATGCACATATCATTGTCGAGAGGAAATTTTTCACAAAGGAACATGTCCGGCCACTTATATCCATATCTAAACATCCGATCTGCACAGCCGGCTTTCACTTTTTCGCACAGGGAACGACACGGGTATATGGGTCGGTCCAGACAGACAGGTGAGAAGAGGGAACAAAGAAAGAGTTGAGTGTCTGAATGACAGTTGATGTTCAAGAGAGAAATCCAAGGCTTAGATTGGTGCAGAGCTTCGTCCAGTGTATCATGATCCAAAAGATTGGGCAATCTCATCTTGTGGTATCCAATGTTACGACACAGGGTCATGTTTTTAGGAATATCCAAGCAGGTCGGTTGTGTGGGACGATTGGCCAGTGAACCCCAGTCGGCGAAATATGTGTCGTATTCGCCACCGGCCGTGTCTGATCCTACCACTCCTCCGGTTAGTGTGTCGTCCGACGTACGGTGATGCCTTGAGGTGACGTCTCCAGAGGATCCCAAAGTGAACGTTGTTGATGATGAAGAGAATGATGACCTCTGTGAAGTGACCATTGCCATAAATTGCATACAAACCAGCAGGATGAAAATGATACTGGTGAAGCGCACTACAGCGGGTCCCGACGACGACGACATTTTTTTTTCTGGAGAGAGGATGAGATGTTAGGTCCTAGTGGTTATCACAGTGATGTACGTTTTGTTTTTTTTTGTTTTTTTGGACCGGCTCTCCCCTCTCCACGAGCAATTAAGATAATTTAAACAAAATTGTAGTGTTGTTGTTTCCTTGGCACTTACTATTACAACTTCACTGACACAGACACGAAAATGCACCAACGAGCTGCCGGACACACCTTGGCGAGATTTTCTTTTTGTCCTGTCGATGTGTTGGGGTGGAAGACCCTCTTGATGATGTTGTGTGGATGCGAGTAAAGTATGTATGATATCCAAAAATGTTACTCTCTGCGCTTTCGGGAGAGAGGAGTCGTTAGTTGCACGATGACAACTGACAACTACAAGTTGCTGATCCTGACAAACTGAAAGATAAGATGAAGGTGATGTCTTCTGGCACACTTCCCGCCATTCCTGTATATATGTATTTGTTATTGTTGATTTTTTTTAAGAAGGAGAAGAGGGTGGAAATTGTCCCCCTCTTTTTTTTACTTGTCCTGTGTCTTTGACAGTCTAACTGTAAGAATTTTTAGACCACGTCCCTCTCTCTGTCTCGCTTTCTTAAACTCTGGCACAGCAGTTGAAGAAGAGATATGATGCCGATGCTGCTGCTGTTGGTGATTGTCGTCACCGTCGTCGACTTGTTTGAATTTGATTTTCAAATGACAACATAAATATGGATAAAAAAATAGATATATGTATAGTTGAGTCACCACGGAGCATGTGCAAAAGGGGACGAGGATAGGTTTAGCACTGAGGCCCTATAATAAGATTAATCCACGTTGAGAGATGGTGATGATGATGATGATGACGACGACGACGGCAACATCAAGGATGGCATCACATTCATTGTTGTGAGAAAAGTGAAGAAGACTCTCTCCGCTCCTCGCTCCTTTCTCTTTCTCTGCCAATTGGATCGCAGAATGGCAACTGACATGTAGAGACCGAGTTTAATTCCTGTCTCCTTCTTTCTTGTCACACTATGAGTAATCTGGTGTGAATTATGGCAGTTGAAGTGCTTGAAAAATGGTTTGAAGGATATCTTTTCCCTCTCTCTCTCTTTCTTCGTTTCTTGCACCGTCCCACGACAGAATATTAACTACCACTCTTTATAAATGCAGGGTGTGTGTGTGTGGGCTCTTTCTCTTTCTCTGTATGTGAGTGTGTGTGTGTTTAATCAAGGAATTTGATATAGGCGTGATGGGGATGGACTGGATTCCGTCTGGTTTTCGACTGCTTATGGGTTTGTCACTGTGGTTGCAGTAAGGTTTTATTTTGAAAGGAAAGGGGGAAATGTCCTGTCAGTGAGAAATGAATTGCGTTTTGCCAATCAGTAGGAAGACGTGTGGCAATTTTTGAAATGAATCTTGTCATAAGCTTTTTCTTCATTTATAGATCTAGATGGGGGTGTCTAAGAGCAGAAGTTAAGCAATAAACTATGATGAAGTACCACTTTTGATGTTTAACATGTCTACCAAAATTCCAAGAAGCAATGACAGAGGCGATATTTACCAATGATAAATCTGCTTTTCATCTTGGTGGATGTCTCTTCTTCGTATCCCCCTTTTTTTTTTCTTTCGGACAGCCTTCGTTCACAGAGTTGTTGATATTTTTATTTTGGAGAATGGTTGAGTAAGAGTTGAAGGGGGGGAGGGTGTAAACGACGTCCAAATGATCTCTCCTCACCTGTCACCGTATTTCGGTGTTTGTGTACTTCTGTCCCATTTCGGAATTGTGGATGTGGAATGAGACGGTGGAGTGGTCTCCCTTCTGTTCGACGTAGCCCTCCTCTTCCTCCTCCTCCCCTACTACTATTACTGAATTTTTCTCTCACTCCCTCCTATGATTGGGTTTGTTTTGAGCGGAAGTAGTTGTCAAAAATAAAATCATCAAGTTGAATTTAGCAGGTACTTGAAGACATAAGCGTTAAATTTATGAGGAGACGTTTTTGTTGCTTGACCCGCCGAGGTCCTTTTAAGATAGTGTTGAGCTGTTTTTGCGATCTACACTTGTATGTATTAATCGTTATTTGTTGACAGATGTTGTCGTTGCCGTCTACTATTTATGCACACGGTCGATTTTGATCGTCGCTGACCACACTCACTGTCCACACTTGGCACAAACAAGGTTACACGGACTGAGCTCTCTCCACATGCGCTTTCCACTGTGTAGTGGTTAGCACTGGTGACTGGTTTGCAAATGACGTTGTTCGTAGCTGTAATTTTATCACCTAGCTATGGTTTCTGGGGGAAAGATTGTTAGTTGTTGTTGTTGTTGTTCGTGGTAGTGGTGGTGGTACTGACCACTTTTGCCAAAACTAGATTTTATGGTTTCATCCAATCACCGTCGTTGATGCAATTTGGCCAATCGGCTGTTAGAGAGAGATTCATGCATATTGCAAGAGGCAACAAGGGGAATTGTTGGCATCTAGGACGAAAAGTCGTCAATTTTGCCGTAGTCTACAGAGGTCCTTAGCCCCCTCCCCTCCTCACCCCACTGCATCATTGTATTATTACAAAATTATTGAACATATTCTCCATGATCCCCCCGTCTCCCCTCTCCCCCCTTTACGTTTTTATAGTTTTAATAATACTTATTTTTTCCGTGGTTTATGTGCTGTACCCTCTAGGATGTTGTTTTAAGGGTAGTGGTGTTGCCCACGTTTACTACTGATGATGCTATAAAAGCACTCGTGATCGAGATCACTGGCGGTTGTTGTTTGAATTTGGCCCGTTGCAGGAGGTATAATCGAAAATGGCACTTTAAACAGACTGCTAATAAGCGCGCATTTCAATAAGGCCGAGTTCCCACGGGTGGTGGCTCAGGCTCATAGGCAAGGTTATTTAGGCAACCTTTAGCTAGTGTAAGTTTACTTACTACTTGTCTTGCAAGTGACGGGTAAGACCATCCAGGTCTCGTCTCGCCGTCGGTGCTTGAGGGAGCGGTGCATTGCATTGGACACACCAGTTCTCGTCTGATCACTGAAGTTAAGCAACGTAACCCCAGTTAGTACTAACATGGGTGGCCGCTTGGGAAAACTGGCTACAGCTAGTATCCAAAAATCGTCGCATTAGTGTAGTGTCATTAGTGTAGTGTAGTGTCTTTGCTCTACTGACCTTGTAGTTGAAGGGCCCTAAAACACCAACAAACAAACAACAAGTCGGTGCTTGATTTGAGCTTAAGCCAAGTTGACCCCAGCCTAGGACTGCCGATGGGACATGATGCTCATTAAGTTTATGCGTTCGCACTTTGGTATATTTCTACATTTTACGTACCCATAATTGGGTTTTTCATACCATCTTAAGGTCATCACCTAGATGGATGCTACGATTTCGACGTTTCGACCTACGTTCGACATCCCCCCTCCCCCCTCCCCCCTAAAGACCTTGATCTGGCTATGCTCACAGTTTTTATTCAATTCTATGGGTGTAGCATTAGGTGATTGATGTTGCCAGAGCTGAAATGTTGTTAGACTTAGTATTGGAAATGGGTTATTTGGGACTGTAAACAATATGGCCGATTGCGGGAACGGCTGTATTGCGTTGGACGCAGCAGTTCTCGTCTGATCACTGAAGTTAAGCAATTCAACCCCAGCTAGTACTGGCATTGGGTAACCGCTTGGAAACACTGGGTACCGCTAATACCCAAAAATCGTCTCATTAGTGTAGCGTCTGTGCAGTCTCTGCATTAGACCTACACAGTGGACGGGACTCTAATGACCATTGTAGTTGAAAAGGTTCCAACCCGTGCGAGTGCTCGGCAAACCCTCCAGCCCCTCACTTTTGATTTTGATTGCACACGACATACTGTAAGCTGTTGATGCGTTTTAATTTTGGTGAGTGGATCGATTAATTGATCTGGACAATTGACAGTCTCCTCATTTAATGAATTTCGATCTGAAAATGTGCGAGGATGTTGATTAAAACGCACGTAGTCATTCAACCCCATTTTATTATGTGTTGTTGATTAAAAAAAAAGCAACTCCTAATCCTTTTCCCACCTATGGCAGGGGCGGGACCCATCATGCCCCTGTGAATGGATAGAAAGGAGATCTTTATGGGATGGTTTTTTTTCCGCAGCTGACTGCCGACCAAAACTGCAACCCCCTATGCTTATTTATCGTCGGTCTACTGTTGGTTGGGGTACTCCACCGAGCTCCTGCACCTGGGAATTTTGCCTCATCTACCCGTTGCATAGTAGAGAGGGCTCTTTGACGTGCAAATGCCATCGTAACCCTCACGGGACGTCGGTTGCACTTCTCATCTGAAGAAAGGCGCACTCGGGGCCTCCCTCTCTCTTGCCCGGAAGAAGCCAACGCACCTCGATCCTGTATCGAACCTGGAACGAAAGACGCAGTAAATGGAGCACGCTATCACCTGCGCCACCGAGGCAGGTCTATGGTGTGTCTTAATTGATTTCCAAAATAAAATGACCTATCGTTTTTCTTTTCTTCCTTATTCAGGACTTCCTTATCTTAAATTTGTATTTCTTGACAAATTTTATTGACTTTTTTTTATGCTAGCAGTGAGGAGGGGGGCGATGAGGGAAGAGTCAAATGTTTTCCCTTTAGTTATCGACTATAATATTTGGCTGACAAATATATGATGGGTGCTGCCTTGGTTACTAGTTGTGCTCCCCATCCCCCTACATTATTATGTTTTAGTCGTTGGTCGGCGGTCCTTATCGGCAAGGTTACAAAATGCCACGACCCCTCATATAATTTTTTTTCACCCCCGGTCAGTCATGGTCACCTATGTGAAACATTCCACGTGTATTATCGATAAGGTTTTTCACCGCTGCGCGATGTTGCAAGTGGACCTATCAGGTACCAGCTCGTAGCATATTTGGAGGACAAGGTGATGGGGGAAGTTGTTGCTCTTGCTGACAAAAATGATGTACCTTTTGTCAAGTAGTAAAGAACAAGGTGGAAGAAGATAATATGGATTTAAACATGAAGGTGTCTCGTTTCTTTACTACATATAAAAAAAATATTTACCTGGATAGGTGTTGGACGAGGTCCTTTTTTTTTTATTGTCAATTAAAAATCTGGCGTTATTTTTGGTACGTTAATAAAAATTAGATTGGAAACATGGAAAAGCTATTACAATGACAGTTTGAAAGTTGGTATTGGAGCTGATGAATTTCTTGAGGCTCGAAAACTAGTTGCCTAAGAATTTAGTTCAACAAAAGGGGTTTTTGTTGGTCCTGACATCTGTTTCCTGGTGTGTCCAACAACTCATTTATCTCCTAGATTTGACGATGGAGGGGTGGAGGAAAAAAAGATAATAAATAACCATGACACGCAAACTCCATTATCAATTATCAGGTGAAAAATCTCAGGTTTGGCTTTTGGCAGGAAAATGAACTTTGAGATTGACCCTCCCTTCCCCTTCAAAGGGCTAGCTTTAAAGTTAGGTGTAGTGTGTTGTGGAATGTTGATACCCACGTTTTTTTTAGTTGTAACAAGGTGACCATCATTAGCAGCAGAAAAATCATCGTCACGATCCGGCCGCTGCTAACTTGCCTCGGTGGTGCAAGAGGTAGTGTGCTCGATTTTGTGCGACAGTGGTTCCAGGTTCGATACTGGATCGAGGTGGGTTTGCATGTAAAATAACCCTCTCTACTATGTAACAGGTAGATGGAGTAACATTCCCAGGTGTAGGCGGGAGTGGCTTATTACGTTGGATGCACCAGTTCTCGTCTGATCACTGAAGTTAGGCAGCGCAACCCCCAGCTAGTACTGATGTTGGTGGCTCTAATGACCTTGTAGGCCCTAAAACTCCAACACACAACAACAACCCAACAACCACTATATGGGTACCGCTAATACCCAAAAATCGTCGCATTAGTGTAGTGTCTGTGCAGTCTCTGCATTAGAACTACGCAATGGACGGGGCTCTAATGACCTTGTTGTTGAAAGGCCCTAAAACACCAATGAGAAAACCCAGATAGCAGCTCGGTGGAGTGCCTAAACGAATAGTAGGCCGACGAAAGGCGACGATTAATAAGCATAGAGGTTGCAGCTTTGGTCGGCAGCCGGCTGCAGAAAAACACCGTCTAATATATGATCCTTATATCCATTCAGTGAGACAAGATGGGTAGCCGACCCTGCCATAGGCAGGAAAAGGGTTGGAAGTTGGTTTGATCCAATCACTGCTGAAGATTCTTTGAAAAGTGCGACTCCTGACCAGGTCCAAATTTCGACTGACCCATTTATTTAGCAACGAAGTTTAATATGGCGGATGACTCAGAGGACTCCTGGCCATCAGCACCGTGGATTAACAAGAAACAATTTGAAACAATGACATGCTTTATTCCGAGTATTCAAATTGCAGCTCCACATTCCATCTCTACTGGGTCCTTCTGGAGAAAATCGCCCGCCAAAAAAAAAAAAAAAATAGGAAACCAGACACCCAACTAACTACCTTTGAGATTTCCTGCGCCCGCAGTAGTTCCTTTACGTAAGTTGGATTTTAGACACCCGCGCGTCTGAAAATATTAGTCACCGGCCCACCACAGGATCGAAATTTGCTGGCTGTACTTGACGCAATGTCCGTTTGGAAGGAAACCGGACCTGACCACAAAAAAGTTAACACATTCCATCATAACGTCATCATTTCGGCGGTCAGTATAATCCTTTTCTTTGGCAAGATCATACGTCTAACCCTTTCCTCCCCGCCCAAACGTTCCCTGACAAATAGCACGTTATCTGTGCATCCATTCATTGATGGCGGTCATTCTTATGATAAGCGGGTGAATCGGTAGCCTCTGGCTGTGAACTTGATGGTCAGTGTCGAAATGTAGGTATGTTGGATGTTAGTACAGTACCTTCTTTTTTTTCGGGGGGGGGAGGGGGGGGCTGATCTGCGGTGGTGGAGGTAGCAGTAGTAATAGTATCCTCGAAAAAATGGTAATATAATTAATGGAGTTCCATACAATGGTGTGTTTTAATGCGGGACATTTCAAAGAATGCGAGCACTTCGTGTGAATGACAGGACCGTGGTGAACAAAAGAGGGACGACGATTTGGAGATAAGTCAGTGAAATGGTCCCATAACATTGTTCCTGAAATATCTCTTGGAAATTCAGAATATTTTGTTACTTATCACCCACCCCACAAGGTCCCATTTGTGGTTGGCGTTTTCTTTCTCACTCATTTTAAGGTTCACTACCCCTCAACTCCACCCCTGTTCTTCTTCTTCTTCTTCTTGAAAATCATCTCTGCAGGAATGGAAGTAGAGGTAGACTGCCTGTCATTCTTGTGGTGTGATTGTGTGCTGTTAGTTTAGCAACAATTGACACAGAACAGACGTTCATGACACCCACTGACAGGCATTGAAATGGAGGATTCGTACCCCCAAAAAAGTCCTTTGAATGACCAAGAGAGAGAGAGAGAGAAAGAGAGAGACAAGCACTAATCTTATCATAATTGTTAAGAGAGTGGTGGTGAAAACTCAGTGACAGCTTTCTCTCTCTCTTCCGTCCTCCTCCCTGCTCCCCTCCTGGTCCTCCCCAAATTTTCTCTGTGACCAGCTTTGAGATTTGTGGATAAAGATAGTCAAGATAAAAAAAAGGACTCCTAACAGGTCGAATAGGCACTCAAAAATGTGGACTTGTCTTTAAATGAGTGTTAATAAAACTCTGAAATCTGTGGTGAATTACAAACTGAGGATGTTTTAAAGTCTTTTTATTTCTTTGGTAATGGTCAGTGGAGTCTATAGCCCCTCCTCTGTGGCCCAGTAGGTAGCGTGCTCTGCAACTACGTCAGTGGTTCTAGGTTCTATACTGGACCGAGGTGGATTGGCTTTTTTCGGACGAGAAAGATACCGGCGCCTTCCTTCAGATAGGAAGTAAAACCAGGGGCGGCCCGAACAAAAGTGGGCCCCTGTGCTAATTTGTCTTGCGGGACCTGGTGTAAAGTTGAATTGTGGGTTGTTGTTTGTTGGTGTTTAAGGTCCAGTCAACTACAAGGTCATTAGAGACCCGTCCATTGCATAGTTCTAATGCATAAACTGCACAGACACTACACTAATGCGACGATTATTGGGTATTAGCAGTACCCAGCTTTCCCGAGCGACCACCCATGTCAGTACTAATTGGGCTTGCGTTGCTTAACTTCAGTGATCAGACGAGAAGTGGTGTGTCCAACGCAAATCGCCGCTCCTTGATTTGTGGGGCCCAGCAGGCTGTCTGCCAGAGTGTCGGCCGTAGAGTCCCGGCCTTGAGGTTCCGTTCATAAATTGCCGGTCATAGAGAGCCGTACATGGTGTCGGCCTTCGAGCTCCGGCCATAGAGTGCCACTGTAGAGTACCGGCCATGGCCCAACGACATAGTAGACCGCCGATAAATAAGCATAGGGGTTGCAGCTTTGGTCGACAGCCGGCTGCGGAAAAATACCGTCCAAAGTATCACCCGTGTGTCCATTCTGAGGGGTAAGATGGGTATCAACCCTACATAGGGGAAAAGGGTTCGGAGTTGCCTTTTGCTTTTGGTCAGTGGAGTCTATCAGGACAAGTCATGTAACTTTTCTTTCGTACTGTACCGTTTGACCTCTCACATTCAGCTCATTGGTAACTGAAATACTTTTGTTTAGGGGTGTGAGAAATCGATTGGGGAAGTAAATTCCTGATTTGTCATGTGGCGTCTTCTTCCCAAAACCAGTTTAAATTCCTGATAATGGTGTTACTTGTTCAATTTTTTAATCTCCTTCCAATGTCTCAAAATCAACATGGTTCACCAGATTATGGAAATGAGCCCTACGTGCCCACCTGTCCATCCCGACTGTTTTTTGATGCAAATATCTTTGCTACTTGATCGTCCTCGGGCATTTTATAGGTTTCCTGTTTGCCACTCCCTATCAATGGGGGTTTTCGGTACCTTCTACTAGTGCCGTTGTACGCGTTTGTTTGGCCCCCTCTCTTCCTCCTCCCCCGGGTGCGAATTGAAGATTTTGACTTGTAAACTGCGTATTAGCATGCTTCCTACTTATTTGGGACAAAAGTTGGATCATCTGAGTTGAATTCCATCCGTCCATCCTTTGGGAGCGGCTGTATTGTATTGGGCACACCAATTCTCGTCTGATCACTGAAGTTAAGCAACGCAACCCCAGTTAGTACTGACATGGGTGGCCGCTTGGAAAAACTGGGTAACGCTAGTATCCAAAAATCGTCGCGTTTGTGTAGTGTCTGTGCAGTCCCTGCATCAGAACTACACAATGGACGGGGCTCTAATGACCTTGTAGTTGAAGGGCCCTAAAACCCTAAACTCTTGGCCTTAGTCAAGCAACCCTGTAGTTTTTGAGGGCGGGTGACCATGAAGAGGTAAGAAATTTAGAAACTGGTGACGACGAAGGTGGGACGGGTGAGGTTTATGTGCGTATTAAATAGCCAAATCGAAAACCGAGACATAGGAGGAACTTGAGACGACCCAGAGTGATTTTGTTTTTTTGCTGAGAAATTGCTCTCAACATGTACAGTATGCAGTTTTTTTGGCTGTGGTTGATTGGCAGTGATCCAGACTTAATTTTTCAGGGGAAGGACAGGGATGGGGGTGAGATGAAGGCGACAGGGAACCTTAACGCCATCCATCCAGTCAAAGCATATTCCGAGAATTGACTTCATCTGCATCCCGTAAGGCAACTGGAGAATGCATCTATGCACCGACACGATGTAATTTACAAATCAGTTACAAATAAGAGACCGCCTAAAAATAGAAAAGTTGGACGATAATGAGGACTTTGATACTGTATTCCGAATCGGGACAGACTAGAGTTGAGTGGGCCACGTGATTGGCGGCATGTGCTTCAATCTTTAATGGCCAATTTCGCATAAATATCCACGCTGTTGGTTGACTCAAATAGTTACATGACCTACGAAATCTGGTGGTCCCATGGCCGAGGTGGATGGCTTCTTTTCTCCGGGACACAAGTTCTGGCCTGATCACTGAAGTTAAGCAACGCAACCACAGCTAGTACTGCCGTGGGTGGCCGCTTGGGAAAACGGGGTACTGTTAATACCCCAAAATCGTTGCATTAGTGTAGTGTCTGTGCAGTCTCTGCATTAGAACTATGCCCTGGACGGGGCTCTAATGACTTGTTGGCTCTAAAACACCAACTAGGCTAGAAGGGAGAGACGCTCCAAGTACCTTGTGTCGGGTGGGAAATAAAGCCCGTGGCCTTGTGTAGGGTGTGCATGATGCCATCTCTGCAGGAGTAAACTATAGGTGCAGATCAGTAGAGTTGCCCCGGTGTAGGAACTCGTCCTCCTCTCTCCACAACCGGCGTCGGTAAAAAAAATTATCTACAGAAAATTTAAATAAACTGCAGGGGTTGTTTTTTGGTCAGCAGCCGGACGTGTAAAAATATTTTCGGTCCAACAACTACCTCCTGTGTTCCCAGTTTCGACCCCGGATTTTGTCTTAGGTGGGATAAGGGTTCGATATGTTGAATTGGTTCTAGTTTATTTCAGGTAGAACTGTAGATTCGATGATTAAGGTCGTTTCTTTTTTGTGTGTTCGAGACTATCCCGCCTCGGTGGCGCAGTGGGTAGTATAGCGTGCTCGGTAACCGAGTCAGTGGTTCTAGGTTCGATACTGCACCGGGGTGGGTTGGCTTCTTTCGGGCTTTGTTGTTGTTGTTTGTTGGTGTTTTAGGGCCCTTCAACTACAAAGTCATTAGAGCCCTGTCCACAGTGTAGTTCTTATGCAGAGGCTGGACAGACACTACACTAATGCGACGATTTTTGGGTACTAGCAGTACCCAGTTTTCCCAAGCTGCCACCCATGTCAGTACTAACTGGAGTTGCGTTGCTTCACTTCAGTGATCGGACGAGAACCGGTGTGTCTAACGCAATTCGTCGCTCTTCTTTCGGGCGTGAGTGAGAGGCCCCGAGTGCGCCTTCCTTCGGATGAGAAGTAAAACCGAGGTCCCGTGTAGTGTACGATGACATTTGCACGTCAAAGAATCCTCTCTACTATGCAAGGGGTAGGTGAGGCAACATTTCCAGGTGTAGGAGCTCGCCTCCACTCGCTCCTAGTGTCTGGTGGTGGGCCCCAACGAGCTGTAGACCGACGATAAATAAGCATAGGAGTTGCAGCTTGGGTCGGCAACCGACTGCGAAAAAAAAATACTGTCTAATATATCACCCTTGTGTCCATTCAGAGGTGCAAGATGGGTACCCGAGCCTGCCATAGCCGGGGTTCGAAATGCTGTATTGGTTGTAGTTTATTTCAGGTAAAACTGTAGACTAGGTGATGTGCGTGCGAGACTGTTTCTCAAGTTGCCTAATAAGTGCATAAAGGGTAATGGTGACAGATGATGTAGCCCACTCGGCTGCTGCTGTTCCCTTTTTAACCCCTTCGCCTCACCTTACTTTGCACCTCAAGCCTGAAAGAGGGATCTTCGAATTTCTCACAATGTACTTGGCCGATTTCGTCATGTTTTTTTTTTTACCATCTGCGCCAAAGATCTTTTGACACAATGTATTGTCTCATTGATATGCACGATGCTTAGCAACGTTTGTGATTGGTTGTCTCGTGGCGCAGCCCTGAACCCTGTGAGCTCCATGTGGAAATGCTGTTGTTGACACGGAGTGTCTATTTGCATATTGCGATGAAGTAGTGTTGAGTGGGCGAGCGGGATCGAGCGAAGGGCAAGTTTTGTGGAGAGCGTGAGACTGAGGGGGAATCTCATAATCGGGAGGGAAGGAGGGATGGGTAGGGTAGTCGTGTTTTGGTAGAAACCTCTCCCTCGTTCTTTTGACAAGGCAAGCAAGCTTTTATCCAAATTAGGCTGGCAGTCGAGACTGGAGACGGGGCTGCTTGTTACTTGTGGCATGTACACTCTCAGAATGCCCTCTAAAACAAGAATGTAAAGGCTTACAACGTTCATTGCTCCGTAATCCTTTCTCTGTACAGTTTTGCAGATGTGCATCGAGAATTTTTAGAAGGAGAGGACAACTCCATCGACTGGCAAAATTTTCTTGTCCCCCCCCCCCCCCAACTCGCACTACTTCTGTAAACCGACCCGCGAAATATTCAATTAATACCAGGGTACTGAAACCTCTGCACATGTGACGTCATCGCGGACAAAATATGTAATTAAACCGTCCCCGGCTGCTGATTGCATTGGTTTTAACGGATTACTGAATTCAGCAGTCATTCCCCGTGCCCTCTTGGGATAGTCGCTGTTGGCTTGTCAGGTCCTCTCCAGTCTGTCTGCCCTAGTACGGCTGTGGATTCATTAGGAATTGGTGTATATAATACTACACGGGATAATACTTCAGCCCTGTTGGATTGCGACGAAGGTGGTTGAGAACTGACTTAACTGGTAGGAGCATATGAAAAGAGGGAGGTGGAGGAGCTGGTCAGGCCCATCACGGGAATGCAGGATTTAGACCAGGTTAATTAAAGTAGACATAAGAGCAATAGGTAGCGGGCTCGATTTACTGCGCCAGTGGTTCCAGGTTCCACACTGGACCGAGGTGGGTTGTCTTCTTTCGTCCGAGACAGAGAGACAGGCAGAGACAGACAGACAGAGAGACGGGGAGAGACAGAACAGACCCTTCGGATGAGGAGTAAAACCGAGATCTCGTGTGGTGTACGATGGGATTTCTATAGATGGCAAAGAACCCTCTCTACTATGCAACGGGTAGGCCTAGATGAAGCAAAATTTTCAGGTGTAACAATTCGTCCCCCTTGGCGTCGGTGGAGTGCCCCCAATGAACAGTAGACCGACGATAAATAAGCACAGGGGTTGCACTCAGTGCCGGATTTAGATATTGAGAGGCCTAGGCTATTTCAATTTTGAGGCTCTTTTCAACTCCTTTCGAGGCCCTTTTCTTAATTTTTGAAGCCCGCTAAATGCTGAGGCCCTAGGCTTCAGCCTACTTAGCCTAATGGTAAATCCGGCACTGGTTGCACCATTGGTCGGTAACCGGCTGTGGAAAACACTGTCCAGGGACAAAATGGATACGCGACCTTGCCATAGGCGGGTAAAGGGTTTGGAGTTGCGTTGGTTTTGAACGTTGTAAGGCCGGACATGACTGTGTTGGGGTGGTCAAGGTCCTGTTTGAGAATATATATAGATGATAGGGATCTCGCAGGACCTGGCTCTTCCATAAGCGGGATGCAGGTATTTGATGATAATACGGTGTAATGTCGTCAATCTTGGTGTCTATCCCACATAAGGAGTGTCGGTGCCCTTAACCCCTTCACATTTCAGCGGCGCGCGAAGGTGAGGTGATGAAGTGATTAGTACATGAAGTCATACGCATGTAGCTGACCTATTAACACATTTTGTTATTTATGTAAAGAAAAAAAATTTCAAAAATGTAGACAGGATTTGCCGTTTTCCATACAATGAAATGGAAAGGTGCCATTGACCATTTAATTAAAAATGTGAGAGGAAACAATATGACGCCGCGGCGGTTGTCGTTTTAAGGGCCAATGCAATGTTTCGCATGTACATGTTGATGAACGTTTAATTTCCGAAAACTGGAGACCAAAAAAAAAAAAAAAGAAGTAGAAGACAGACGGACGGACGTCCCCCTCCATCCCTGTCTTCTGTCCTTTTCCTCCCTTCTCTCGTTTTTCTACTTGGCTCGCATTCAAGCAATCTTGCGTGCGCATATAACGTCTGTTGATGAGTGAGGCAAGGTCAAAGGTCGTGCCATACATGTCACTATCCCATTGAGTGATACCAACATTTGTGACAGCTATAATTGTGAGAAAAGGAATTTTGATAAGTGTGGGGAGGTGAGCTAGTGTTTCAGCCATGTGTGTGGGAAGAGGAGGGTGATGGTGGGACTTCTTTGAGACCCACTCCTCCTGCTCACTCTCTCTCTATCTGTATCTTTATTCAGAAAGTTAGCGTGTTGGTGAGGGATGGGTATAGGGGGAGGGAAGAGGACCGAAGATGGGAGAAAACGTTAATGATTTTTCTTTTGAAGGCAAAGGGACATCACAGACAATTGAAGGATATGAGAAGGTGGTCCCGCGCCCGCACGTGTATGGGTTGGCCGTTGGTCAGCGGATTGAAGTACTTTCAGCGGATGAAGTACTGAGTCTTTGTGTTGACAACGGGTTCCCCCCCCTCCACTCGCCAGGCGTCCTTCTCGTTTTCCGAGTTTCATTTTAATACATTTGCTTCAATATTAAAAAAAAAATTTGTTTTAATATTTGCACACTGTACAGCTCATAATTTTATTTGCATGAAATGAAATTGACCTTTGATGTTTTTGAAGTAATATTAATTTAAATAATTTAAAATATAACCGTTAACGTAGATTTGTGTTTGTTTCTGGAAAATGGCACCAAATACCAGGCAAGTCGCAACCCTTTTTCTCTTCTATGGCACGGTCGGGGACCCATCTTGTCCCTCTGAATGGACACAAGGGTGATCTATGGAGCGGCGAATTGCGTTGGACACACCAGTTCTTGTCTGATCACTGAAATTAAGCAGCGCAAACCCAGCTAGTACTGACAGTGGTGGGCGCTTGGGAAAACTGGGTACTGCTAATACCCAAAAATCGTCGCATTAGTGTAGTGTCTGTGTAGTCTCTGCATAAGCACTACACTGTGGACGGGGCTCTAATGACCTTGTAGTTGAAGGGCCCTAAAACACCAACAAGCAAAGGGTGATCTATTGGACAGCGTTTTCCCGCAGCTGGTCGCCGACCAAAGCTACAACCCTCTATTCTTATTTATCGTCAGTCGACTGTTCGTTGGGGCACTCCACCTAGCTCCTACACCTGGAAATTTTGCCTCATCTACCCGTGGCATAGTAGAGAGGGCTCTTTGACGTGCAAATGCCATCGAAAACCACACGGGACTTCGGTTGTACTTTTTTTTTTGTTGGTGTTTTAGGGCACAGACACTACACTAATTCGTCGATTGTTGGGTATTAGCGGTGCCCAGTTTTTCCAAGTGGTGCAGTACGTAGCATGCTCGGTTTACTGCATCAGTGGTTCCTAGTTCGATAGTGGATCGATGTGGGTTGGCTTCTTTTCCGTCTAGAGAGGGGCCCCGAGTGTGCCTTCCTTCGGATGAGAAGCATACCTGAGGTCCCGTGTGGTGTAAGATGTCATTTGAACTTAAAAGAACCCTCTCTACTATGCAACGGGTTGATGAGGCCAAATTCCCAGGTGTAGGAGCTCGGTGGAGTGCCCCAACCTACAGTAGACCGACGATAAATAAGCATAGGGGTTGCAGCTTTGGTCTGCAGCCAGCTGCAGAAAAATAATTCAATATTTTACTGGTGTATCCATTCAGAGGGACAAGATGGGTACCCATCTCTGCCATAGGCGGGAAACGGGTTAGGAGTTGCTGTACAGCTGAAATTTTTAGGGTTTGCAAATACTTTTTTTGCTGATTGTATACTGTGTGGAATTCAACCCAGTGGGAATTGTCATACAGGCTAAATTGATGAGTGAAAGACAGGGTGGCTGTTGGATAGGGTTCTACATCATCATCATATCCTTATCCCGCCTGTGGCAGGATCGGGTCTGCGGGTTCCAGCTTTCCACTCCCGTCTATCTCCCACTAGGTCCCCTTCTGAGATAAGGTTCTACGTATATTACAAAAAAATGGACGTTTTCCCGTTTCCTTTTTTTTGGTTCACCTCCTCTTTTCATGTTCTGAAAAATGACAAAAAAATAAAGATGTAGGTTGAGTGACCCACTCCATTTCTACTGCAGGTGAAGCTTGGTGAACTTGATAAAAATGTCTTATTTAGATTGTTGGTACTCTACTGGACCGGATAGGTGAGGGAGGGAGGTTAAGATTCCGAATTTGATATCCAGTATGCCTGCATAGATATTTGAACACGTCGTTTCTTGTGTTCATGACATAGCACAGACCTAGGAGTCGTCTTGGTATTCTTTGGTCCACATCCTACCCTCCCCGTCTTACTTCTCCTCTATTTTACCCCTTATCCTATGTTGTCTGTCCCGTGGGTTGGAGGAGGGGTTGATATTCTACTACCTACGCAAGTTCAGACGACTGTGTGTTGAAAGGGTTATTTGTTCCCAGGTGTAGTAAAGGGGGCAAAGGACGAGAGAGTGTGATGGCCAAGGGCGGAATTGAGTCATGATAAGGTTACTACATTCCACTGGCAATTGTTTGTGATGTGTTTGCGTTATCAGATTCAGACTTTAATTTGTGTTTTGTGTGAAGGATTAATTGAATGAATTCCTCACCCCTCCCTTTCTGGAAATTTTGACAGGTTAGATGTCTGGTCTCGCTCGTGAGCTCCGTCGTCCCGTCCTCCCCCTTTCCTCCCTTGTTTGAATTTCGTAGAATTTGCATAGTCGTTGTACTGTATGTACTGTATATTGGGCGTTGATACTGTTTTACGGATGATGACGTCCACGTTTGAATCTCTTCGTTTGTCTTATCGTCTTCAAATTTGTTTATAAAGATTTCTGTCTTGTAAGTAATTTTGAAGAGGCAAAATCCAAGACGACATAAGATTTAAAGTTAAAAATAGCACTTGAGGTTAGAAACGATATTTATCAAAAATGCACACAGAGAGAGAAGGAGAGAAAGACGGAGAGGAGAAAGAAAAGGAGAGAAAGACGAAGAGAGAGGAGAAAGAGAAGGAGAGAGAGGAGAGGAGAGGGAGAGAAGGAGAGAGGAGAGGAGAGGGAGAGAAGGAGAGAGAGAGGAGAGGGAGAGAAGGAAAGAGAGGAGAGGGAGAGAAGGAGCTAGAAGAAGAGAGGAAGAGGGAGGAGAGAGAAGG
>JAAFCE010009126.1:1310560-1334587 GCA_013389805.1 Trigoniulus corallinus
AGAGAGAGAGGTAGGGAGGGAGAGAAGAAAAGAGAGGGAGGGAGAGAGAGAAGGAGAGAGAGAGGGGGAGGGAAATAGAGAGGGAGGGAGGGCGAGAGGAAGAGGAAGGGATGGAGAGGAAGAGGGAGGGAGAGAGGGAGGAAGAGTGAGATAGAGGGAGGGAGGGAGATAGAGAGGAAAAGGGAGGGAGGGAGGGAAGGAGAGAGAGGGATAGAGAGGGAGAGGGAAATAGAGACGGAGGGAGAGAAATGTGGAAAAAAAGGTAGAGAGAGAGAGGAGGGAGAAGGAGGGAGTGGCACTGAAGTAGAAACTTAAATAGCCCCCCTCTTCCATCACCACCATCATCAGGATAGGGAGTTGGTAAAGTGAGTGGTATACTGTTTGTTAAATGATATTCTTTTGATTGCAGTTGGCTTAATAGCCGGTTTTAATTCCAGATAAATGCAAATTTACGGAACTGTCTTCATAGGGTATTAAATTTCAAGTAAACAACCCTTTCAATACAGATTTTATGCGCTCCTATTTCAAATTCAAAACGCACAAAAGTAATCCATTAGTGGTTGTGCAGCTGAGGAATGTTATATAGTAGATTTTTCTATAATAAAGGTTAGAGGTCACAAGGATACAACTACAAGTGAGAGCAGGGTGGAGGCAGGGGTGCCGGAAGTGATATATCACAGGTTGCAATCGGTTCAATTTCCAGCCATGGAGATGCGATGGTGCTGCCATTGTTGTTGTTCTCCTTTCCTGAAGGACGTTATTGTGTGTTGTCCGAAGGGTTAGTAGTTAATAATGGTGGGATCAGGAGCGGACTCGTGTTGAATATATCCCTCACTATGCGCATGTGTACAATTCCCTAGATTGGAATCCCGTAAAGCCCTTTGCCTCCCTTATAGTTGCTCCAGAATAAAGCAATTCCTAACCCTTTCCCACCTGCGGAAATGTCGGGTACCTATCTTATCCCTCTGAATGGACACAAGGGTATATATTGGACATATTGGACTGTGATTTTTCGTAGCCCGCTGCCGACCAAAGCTGAAACACCTATGCTAATTGGTCGTCGGTCTACTGTTCGTTGGGGTGCTCCATCGAGCTCCTACACCTGGGAATTTTGTCTGATCTATCACACGAAAGAAGTCATTCTAGGCCTACCTCGATCAAAATACCCATTAAGAGGGTCACTTGATCAGAAAAGGCCTGAATATTCTTGACCCTGTGGAAGCTATAGACCAGTGTTTTCAGGGCCGGCACTATATTTTGCGCGGCCCTGTGCAAACTAATTCTGCGGGGCCCAGTGAAAACATGAGGTGGAGCCCTTCTATCAATGCGCGGGGCCGTGTGCCGTCGCACTGTTCGCACACCCATCACTCCGGCCCTGAGCGTTTCTCAAACTTTTCTGATCTTGGCCCACTTAGAAAAAGTTTATAAAATGCAGTGGCTCACTAGCCTTTAATGCTTACATGAAAAGACCTGATCAGATACTGTTCATATCTAGCAGCAAAATGTTTGCCCTGCCACTAAATTCTCGCGGCCCAGTGGTGGGCAGCAGACTGCACTTTGAGAAACACTGTTGTAGAACCTAATTCCTAACTCCTATGACTAGACTTCCATTCCGGACAGGTAACCAACCGGTGATTTGACGTTAAAATCTGTCGCAGGCATTAAAACAAATCGATGGTTACCTGCAGAGTTCATAGGGTCATGGGTGCAATCCGTGTGGCGTGTAATCCTTTCTCGAGACGGACTGTACATGGCTTGATTGAGTCTAGAAAGCACCCATCTCCCTCTCCCTTCCTGTTCCTCTTTGGAATTTCTTGTCGCTTTATCTTTATGGATCGCATACCGACCTTCAATCCTGAGGTACATTTTATTTGCAGTGCGGAACCTCTCTTTTGGGGAGGAAATTGTATTTTTGGGAGTCGATCAAGAACTGCGGCTTCAATAAAATTCATGTCGCGTTTACTTTTTAATGTAGTTTCCATCATGTGACTGGCCTCAATCGTCGCCCCCTCACCTATAAAAAGAGCTGGGTACAATATTTCATTCTCAGTATGCTGACCAAAGTACCTACTTGGATATTCGCCCACTCCTCAATCCATTAGATCTATTGGGCCGTTTTGCCCCTCTCTTCTCAATGTATCTCAGTCTTAACAAATTTGAAAAGTCCGACTGAGACGTGTTTTTGGCAAAAGTAGCCTCTGTAGCAAGAGCGCCATTGTAGAATTTGACTGGTCAGATTTCAGTCGTCAATAAGGCGGTTCCTTATTTAATTCTTCTTCCTCTTCGTTGGTGGGCACGTGGGCGATACATTTTCTCAGATTTCCACTTGACCTACTTGGGAATGTCCTTAAATTACGTACGAGTAAGATGTTGAATAGGAAAAGGAAAGGATAAAGGAAAGATGATTTGTATGGAAAGGTGTGAGAGGGTAAGGAGGAGAGGGAGCGGTGTATTGCGTTGGACACACCAGTTCTCGTCTGATCACTGAAGTTAAGCAACACAACCCCAGCTAGTACTAACATGGGTGGCCGTTTGGGAAAGCTGAGTACTACTAATACCCAGTAATCGTCGCATTAGCGTAGTGTCTGTGCAGTTTCGGTGATCGTAGATCTAATGACCTTGCAGTTGAAGGGCCGTAAAACATCAACGAAACAAAAAAGAGACCAACCCTGCCATAGGAGGAAAGAATGTAATGATGATGATGAGTATCGATCTCTACTGTCGCCGGAGTGTTCGATTTACTGCGTCAGTGGTTCTAGGTTCGATACTTTGTCGAGGTGGGTTGACTTCTTTCGAGCGAGAGGGAGGGGCCCGAGTGCGCCTTCGGATAAGGAGTAACACTGAAGTCCTGTGTGGTGTACAACGGCATCTGCACGTCAAAGAATCCTCTCTCCTATGCTACGAGTAGATGAGGCAACATTCCCAGGTGTAGGAGCTCGGAGTCGGCAGCCGGCTGCGGTGAAACACCATCAGTATACAGTATCATCCTTGTGTCCATTCAAAGGGACAAGGTGGGTGCCGACCCTGCCATAGGCGGGAAAAGGATTAGGATTTGCCTTTTTTTTTTGGCCGTAGCCCGAGTTGCACTAATCCACCGGACCATCTTTAAACCATTTTAATGGCAGTGGGCGGGTCTCTTTGTGGTAGCCATTCCCTGAGCCTAATTTGCTGTTCCGTCCGCCAACGTTAACCTTAATAGATTAAAATCAATGTCTGGCCGAGACGGGTGAGTTCAGACGATGTACCGCCATTTGATCTTTGGTGTCTCGGGGTGTCTGAAAGATATTTAAAAAAATATTTGAGGGAAGAGTTTAAATTACGGAGGTTGTCATCTTTCGATTATGTAATATATTTGGTATTTACTTTCTTTTGCAATAAATATTTGATGAATTTTTAATTAGGCTTGATAGTATTGCGGATGAATAATTAATAATGACGTAACATTGATCTGCGACGGTTTTCCTCCATCGCGTACTGTGAGAGAAATTCCCAGAAGGGCTGCTGAGCCCTAGTGGAAAATTCAGGTCATCATACACGTATGACTGAATTTTATATTTATAGGAAGTGCGAGAGGGTAAGAGATGCTCTGGTGGGTGTCAGAGAGAAATAGAGAGAAGGAAGGAGAGAGGGAGAGCGAAGGGAGGGAGGGAGAGTAGGGAGAGAGGAGGAGGAAGAGGAGAGAAGGGGAAAGACAGGAAGGGAGAAAGAGGGGAGAGAGTGGCAGGAGAGGGAGGGAGATGTAGCGAGAGAGAAAGGAAGGGGGAGAGATAGAAGAAGAGAGAGGAGAGGGAGGGAGAGAGAGGAGAGAGGGGGAAAAGACAGGGAGGGAGAAAGGGTGGAGTGTGGGGAGATGTAGGGAGAGTAGGGAGAGAGGGCGACGGGAGGGGGAGGACAGAAGAAGAGAGGAGAGGGAGGGAGATAGAGGAGGAGGGAGAGGGGGAAAACAGGGGGAGAGAGAGGGTGGAGAGAGGTAGGGACGGAGAGGAGGAGAGGGAGGGAGAGAGAATGAGAGAGGGGGAGAGACAGAAGGAGAGAGGAGAGGGAGAGAGATAGAGAAAAGGAGAGAGGGAGAGCGAATGGAGAGAGAAGGAGAGTAGGGAGAGAGTAGAGAGTGAGAGAGAGAGCGGAAAAAGGTGTAGGATGGAGACCCGGTAGGATGATGATACCTAACAGCGCATGCAGGATGAATAGGGCATGAAGTGGGTTATGAGGTGCGATATACAAGTTTTGCATAAATTAGGGCGAAGAGGTGGAGAGAGAGGAATGAAGGGGAGGGGTGTAAGTAATGGAGGGAGGGAACAGAAAAATTCCCTTTCCGGTTTATTGGTGTATGATGGTTGCTAACCAACGGTTACAATTGAAAAGTTGCTGAGGGCAGTGATGGGTGGCTGGAGGATGGTTATACGATTATTTGATTGTAGTTGGGTATTATTAGCCCACGAGTCACGTGACGTGTCCCTGGTAATCATAATAAGTCGTTTTTGTGGAGCTATATTTGAAGCTATTTTGCCAATTTTAAAAGCATCGCCTTAGTCACAGTCGTTCATTTCTTGACAATCGTCATCATCATCATCTTTGTCGTCATAGTTCTTATTATTGTCATCATCATCATCATCATTATCTTCGCTATATTTTATTTTTTTTGTCAGTAGTGATCTTTGATATGATGTCTCTTTATTAAGTAGTCGTAGTTATTTTGCCTCTGGCATGTTAATGTTGGATGGTGGCAGGCTCCCTTTGTGCGAGTGTCGGTAGTGACGTCATCTGCTTCATGTTAGGTCAAGGTTCGGTCCTAATGAGGTTATCATTAATTCTTCTCCTTTCTTACCGCCTTTCTCTCAAGTGTTCGATCTCACCTTTGACCCTCTCCTGTTCTTCTTCTTCTTGACTTGCTTCCTCCCTCTTCCGCCTTCCTGACAGCCCTTTTCTCCCACCGATCCATCTTTGTTGTGACTGTTTTCTACATCCTTGCAGTAAATCAATGATGCAGTAAACGATATGTTAGGAAAGATGAGGATAAGTTGATTTTAATCCTATTCCGAGTTCATCATTTTAGCAATGAAATAAATAGGAAACGGATGCTGTTAATTTTGATTGATCAGCGACACAAGCGACACAGCCAACACCTGAGGGGTGTATTTACCTGTGTTTGACACGATGTGCTGCTGCATGTTGGTGGTGTTTCTTCATGGGACGGTCAGCCACCCGCATAACGGTGTTTGATAACGTCGCTACTGGCTAGCTGCATTATTAAAATAGCACTTTGTTGTGATAAAGTGGCGTGGAAAAATGGCGATTTAGTAATTTCCGGGAATATCGTGAACTTGTACCTGTACCAACACCACCACCACCATTAGTGTGTGTTACTGATTCCGCGCTAGTGAAGAATTTCAGGAATGTACGAATAGAAATTTCTGAAATTGCGCACATTTTCCCACTTGATTGTGGTATCTTGTTTCTTGTGGATTACCTACCTATCTACCTGAAGTGTTTGTTGGTGTACCACCGAAAGTGACCATCACGGAATATTAAAATAAATAAATTTAAACCGGATGTCGTCCTATAAAGTTTGAAGATTTCCGTTAAGAATTAAATACCAATTTTTTTGTTTGTGGAATTGAAAACAAAATCATATTGTTTGGTCAATTCCCATTCGTTTCCGTATGGGAATTACGTGCTCTGTGATGGATGATTGGAATCAAACTAAGGTAGGACCCTCTTTTTTGACCTCCTCTACCCCCTCTTCTTGCGTTTTAAGGTACTCGATTTTTTACTGGAGAGCAGGATGGGGCATTCAGCTTGACTGTTAGCAGTTTTATTTGTACTGGATGTTTCCTGTTCTTTTGTTCTCTCGATTGTGAGCTCGACCCCTGTTTCCCCTCCTCATCATGACAACCGTGTGTGCTATCGTGGGTCCAACACTTAACTCCATTGATGGGACGGTAATCTGTTTCTTCGTGTCCACCCCAATAAAATGTGTTCTTGTTATTGTCACCCATGTACTGTATCAACTGCCTGCACTACAACGCCCTCTATTGACAAAAAAGTGGTTTCATCAGAGGAGTGGGAGAGAGTAAGATTCACTGTTCAACTTTTATGTCTGTAGCATTATCCTAAAGTGTAGGTTGTGTCCTGACGTAGACTGGAGATGGTAAGGGTCATACAGGGCTCGGTTGTAGAGGACATACTAATAGGTGACTGGTTAAAGGTTCTGTTGCGTTTTTTCGGTTCCAGAAATAGGCGTTTGAACTCATTTCAGGGACTAAGAATGACAACGTTGTGCTCACTCCATGATAAGACCCCTTCCTGAATGGGTTGCTGCTGTCATCTGTCAAATGTGTGTTTTCGTCATATGGATACCGGACTTGCCCCGGTCAACGGATGTTGTCCAAGAACCAATGGTTCGGGAAATTATAAAGAAGCGTAACATAAAATAATGTGGGATTTTTTGTGTAACCATCCCCCAGGTCTTAATTTTCTGCCCAGTTTAGTCCTGGCTTTTGTTTGTTTTGTTGGTGTTTTAAGGCCCGTCAACTACAGTGGTTATTAGAGACCCCCGTCCACTGCGTATCTCTGATGCAGAGTCTGCACAGACACCATGCTGTTAACGACGATTTTTGGACATTAGCAGTACCCAGTGTTTTAAACCGATCACCCAGGCCAGTACTCTCTGGGGTTGCGTTGCGTAACTTCAGTTATTAGACGAGAACTAGTGTGTCCAACGCAGTATGACCGCTCTGGCAAGAAGGAAACCTCAAGTATACCTTACGTCACATGGGAAGGAAGGTCATGACCCCTTCGAGTTTGTGTGATACCATCTGCATTGAGGCAACTCCTCTCATTGATATACTGTATAGATTGGCGAACGCATCTGGAGGTGGTAAGCGGTCTCCAAGCGGATGGTGGTTTCTTGTATCCAGTTTTACTGACCTTCTTCACCAACTGCTTATTGGTCTGTCCTGGATCAGATCGAGGTATTTACATCTCTGCCCGGGATACTCTTTGCCCGTTTCGTCTTGAGATGTGTGCTTTCTCGTGTTGCGTCTGACTTCCTTTGCTTCCACTCTGTGACAGTTTGGTACAGTACCCAGTGGTCCCAAGCGGTCACCCATGCCAGTGCTATCTGGGGTTGCGTTCCTTAACGTCAGTGGTCAGACGAGAACTAGTGTGTGCAACGCAATACAGCCGCTCTGCTCAGCGCCCAGGCGATAAGACATTGGGCGCAACAGGTTCTTTAAAATGTTAGTAAGGAAGAGAAAAGTGGTGGCAGCACCATCATGGCTCTACAGGTGGGATTTGAACTCGGTGCAACCGTACTCCAGCCAGTTACCGAGTCAATACTTTGGATAAGTGGGTTTAAAATTCGTCAATTGGTTGCAAGGGTCGATATGCATTTGTGCCTTACGAGTGAATCATTAACTGCAGGTTGCATGATGGATGACCAGTCCACTCTTCTCAGTATGATCATTGTCGTTATTGTTCCCTCCTATTTATGATGTTGCATATCTTCTTCTCTCTGGCGTCTGTGTGTTGTCCGTCCGGTAACTGTTTGTGTCACTTTGTTGAGATGGGATCTTCCAGGCTTCCATTTCTGGTTAAAAGCTGCTAAGAAACGTGATTACAATCAGTGAGTGTCACCCGGGCAACTCGGAATAGCATTAGTGTGATGGGGAAACGAGACAATAAGGCGGCAACGATTAAATCCTACTCTTCCTTCTTTTTATTTCCCCTAAACTGGTATTATGCCAATCATCATTTCACCACCAGGACATCAATCGATTTTATATGTAAATGTAAATTTTGTTTTTAGGCTGTAATTCTGTACCTATTTTGTTCGGTAACTGCGTCACTAATTCTAGGCCCCGAGTGCGCCTTCTTTCGGATGAGAAATAAAACCGAGGTCCCGTGTGGTGTACGATAGCATTTGAACGTAAAAAGAACCCTCTCTACTATGCAACGGATAGATGAGGCAAAATTTCCAGGTGTAGGGCCCCAACCAACAGTAGACCGACGATAAATAAGCATAGGGATTGCAGCTTTGGCCAGCAACTGGCTGTGGAACAACATTGTCCAATAGATCGCCCTTGTGTCCATTCAGAGGGACAAGATGGGTACCCGACCCTGCCATAGGCGGGAAAAGGGTTAGGGGTTGCTTTATTCTGTACCCATTTCGGAGGTTTCCTATAAATAAATGCAACTGACGTCCTGGGCAGGGGTTTCTTGGTTAAATATTTGGTTATCTAACGTTGACCTAAATGCTAAGGACTAGTTACCTAGTGAATTCATACGTACGAATGTTGATGTGTGTAGAAAGGGTTACTCACTACTCAGGGGAGGGACCTTTGAAATTCCCTTTCGACCCAATGTCACCATTATGGGAAGCTGCTTAATGTGGCTTTTAGGGTTCAGGTGTCAGCAACCTTGGACTTAATAGCCAAACTTATTACAAACCTTTCAGCTGCCCTACCCCGAAATGAAGCTACCAGTGTGTTGCTCATTCTGTCATCTCGTATGCCTTGTTTCTGGCTGTATTGTGTTGGACACAACACCAGTTCTCATCTGATCGCTGAAGTTAAGCAGCGCAACCCCAGCTAGTACTGACATGGGTGGTCGCTTGGGAAAACTGGGCACTGGTAATACCCAAAAATCGTCGCATTAGTATAGTGTCTGCGCAGTCTTTGCATAAGAACTATGCTGTGGACGGGGCTCTAATGACCTTGTAGTTGAAGGGCCCTAAAATACCAACAAACAAACAACAAACCGCTTGGGAACACTGGATACTGCTAACATCTAATTAGTAGTAACAACGTAGAACGACGCAGTGGAAGCAGTACGCTCTGCACTAGAACTACGCATTGGACGGGGCTCTAATGATCATTGTAGTTGAAGGGTCCTAAGACCAACGAAACAAAAAGTCTGGCTCGTGGACGCCAAAAAAAAAGGTTGCCGGCATCCGACCTCCTTAATGGTAGATGGAGCATTTTATCGACCATGTACTGTATTTGACTTGTTTATTTTGTCTTAGGACGACGGCGGAAGCAGCAGTGAACCGTCGTCAGTATGCGGAAGTCAGAACTCTAAAGGAGGACGACGAGTGAAATATTGTCGAATCGAAATTACTCATGACGAATCGACTGAATACGAAGCCGGAAGTGACAGTAGTACTAGTAGCTCGTATCGGACTCCATCGCCAGAAGAAAGATTTTGGTATCGACCCATTGCTCTCAAAATTCGACCTAGGATATCAATTACTCCTCAAGATGGTCCCGAAAGGTTAGTTCAGTTGTTTCGTTTCTACATAGATGTTACTATTTTTAATCGAATATTTGTGTCACGAGTAAATAATTGGACGGGCATTATGCTATCTATAAGACCCCCCACAGGCGCACGTTGTTAACTGTACCTTAAAACACGCTGGGACATCACCAAACCTTGATAACCTCGATAGGACAAGGTCGCTTTTTAAATATCTTGTGTAGAAACTCTGGGGAATGAGGATACTTTCTGATTAGGTTAAGGAACGGACACCCCCCGCCCCTTCACCTTGCAAAATTCTATCTTCTAGACTTGAGGGAGATAAACAGCCGTGGCGGGATGACCGCTGACGCTGTCCAGTTATGTGCCACTGTGGTTGGTACTGTTAGCAGTGATGTCTTGACCTCTCAGGGTAATTACATCCAGACGGGATTGGAGAGACTGGTATATCTGCAAAGGGATCATGCGGTAATGGGATTTATCTGCTGCTCGATTGTATAAGGGCTAGGAGTAGCCCAACTTCAGAACTAGTTTTTCTCAGGCAGTATGGTAGGAAGGTCCTATTCCCTAAGCATGACTTTTGTCCACTCCGTGTTATGTCCCGTCCTGATCCTATAGACGGTTTGAAAATATTTGCACAGGACCTGTGTGCTAAGTAACTCCTAAACTCTTTTCCCCGCCTTTGACAGGGTCAGGTACCCATTTTGTTCCTCTGAATGGACACACTGGGTGACTTATTGGACCGACCAGAACTGCGATCCCTATGCATATTTATCGTCGGTCTACTGTTCATTGGGGCACTCCACCGAGCTCCTACACCTAGGAATTTGGTCTCCTCTCATGGAGAGGAGCCAATGTGCCTTTATGCCTTTGTGCCTTTATGTGCCAATGACATCGTACACCTCGCGGGACATCGCCTTTTACTTCTTACTGAAGGATGGCGCAATCGGCGCCTGCATGGGCCGAAGTGGATTGCCTTCGTTTGGGTGAGAGATGCTCCGAGTGCGCTTTCCTTTCTAATGAGAAGCAAAACCAAGGTCCCGTCTGGTGTAAGACAGCAAGTGCACGTAAAAGAACCCTCTCTACTATGCCACGGGTAGACGAGGCAACATTTCCAGGTTGTAAGAGCTCGGTTGTTGTTGTTGTTTGTTGGTTTTTTAGGGCCCGTTAACTACAAAGGTCATTAGAGCCCCGTCCACAGCATAGTTCTTATGCAGAGACTGCACAGACACTACACTAATGCGATGATTTTTGGGTATTAGCAGCACCCAGTTTTCCCAAGCGGCCACCCATGTCAGTACTAACTGGGGTTGCGCTGCTTAACTTCAGTGATCAGACGAGAACTGGTGTGCACAACCAACGCAATTCGCCGCTAGGAGCTTGGTGGAGTGCCCCAACGAATAGTAGACCGACGACGATAAATAAGCATAGGGGTTACAGCTTTGGTAGGCAACCGGCTGCAGGATAAACACTGTCCAAAATATCGGGAGTGGCCAACCGTTTTGTACACAAAATCTACTTTTTAACTTAAAAAAGTGTAGCGATCGAGTTTTTATCCCAAAAAACGTGTCGCGATCGACATGTTGTCATAGGCTAAGTCAAATTGGGGAGGGGGAGGTTCGATACTAGACCCACCTCGGTCCGGTATCGAACCTAGAACCACTGAGCCATACGTCCCCGAGGCGGGTGTTAAGTCAACACATCACTAGTGATCGACCAAAATTGGTTTCGCGATCGACCGGTTGGCCACCCCTGCGATATATCATCCTTATGTCCGTTCAGAGTGGGACAAGATGGGTACCCGACCCTGCCATTGTCGGGGAAAGGAGTTGCTAGTTGTATTCGTTCATCTGTTGCTGGTTGGAAACGCTCGAACGATGGGGTGAAATATTACGTTTTAACTGAACGTGTGTCGTTGCTAGCAGATGTTGTTTTTTTTTCGTGTTAGAAAAGCGTAGAAATCGTATTGATTTTCTTATTCACTCTTCCCAATTTTTATTACTTTACAATTTAGATGAATCTGAAATTATATTTGCTCGTAGGAACACAGGGGTGTTCACTTATGGCAAAAGGTTGCATTCAAATAATGTTTTCTGACTGATGGAAATTGATTTTTCCTCTTTTATCAAATTGGCTTTTAAATATAGTTCGTTCCTCATGGTGATAATGGGTTATCTACTAGCCCAAAAAAAGATAAAAAAAAAGGTAGGAAAAAACTGTTAGCGCTCCCTAATTTTTTCTACTCTGATCCATATGTAAAAAAAAAAAAAACAAACGACGACGTTTAAACGAGGAATTGGACCTAATGATGCTATTTTGAGAGTAAGAAGAAGAAAATGAATATTTCCCATCTCATGAATGATGCAGATTTCAAATTTAGTATGTCTATTATTAAATGGAGGTAGAGGACAAAATTCCTTTTACCTAAATAAGAGGCAACCCGCCGCGGTGGCGTAGTGCACACTCGGCAACTACGCCATTAGTTCTAGGTTCGATACTGGACCGTGGTGGGTCGGCCTCTTTCGGGCGAGAGAGAGAGAGAGAGAGAGAGAGAGGTCGTGAGTGTGCCTTCTTTCGGATGAGAAGTAAAACCGAGGTCCCGTGTGGGTGTACGATGGCACTTGCACGTAAAAGAACCCTCTCTACTACGCAACGGGTAGATGAGGCAAAAATTTCCAGGTGTAGGAGCTCACCCCCCCCTGGCGTCGGTAGCATTCACCAACGAACACTAGACCGACGATAAATAAGCGTAGGGGTGCAGCTTTGGCCGGCAACCGGCTGCAGAAAAAACTATGACCAATATATAACCCGGTGTCCATTCAGAGGGACAAATGGGTACCCGACCCTGCCTTAGGCGGGAAAAGGGTTAGGAGTAGGAGTTGCTAAATAAGAGGCATGGATTGTTGTAAAAAAAATTAAATCTTTATAATTCAGATATAAATTAAGGGGCTGTTGTGTTTTTTGTTGACAGGTTAAATAAAAGCATTTTTTTTTAAAAATAATTTTGTAATATGAGCAATTGGTGGCGTAGTGGTTGGCACGCTCGACAACTGCGTCAGTAGTTCGAGGTTCGATACTGGACCGAAGTGGGTCGGCTTCTTTCGGGCGAGAGAGAGAGAAAGGCCGCGAGTGTGCCATCTTTCGGATGAGAAGTAAAACCGAGGTACCGTGTGGGTTTTTCGATGGCACTTGCACGTAAAAGAACTCTCTCCACTACGCAACGTGTAGATGAGGCAAAATTTCCAGGTGTAGGAGCTCGCCCCCTCGCTTCGGTAGCATTCCCCAACGAGCACTAGACCGACGATAAATAAGCGTAGGGGTGCAGCTTTAGCCGGCAACCGGCTGCAGAAAAAACTATGACCAATATGTCGACTTTTATCTATATCGATAACTATATCGACTTTTCAACTATGACCGATGTCCATTCAGAGGGACAAGATGGGTACTCGACCCTGCCATTGGCGGGAAAAGGGTTAGGAGGTGCTCTTTTTTTGTAATATGAGCAATGTTTGAGTCGTTATGCACTATTTATATCAATAATTTTCAAAAATTGACGTGTTATTTAACGAATTATTTTAGATTGGACCCCGTCTCGGTAGCGTAGTGGGTAGCACGGGTGGGTAGGTTCGATACTACACCAGGGGCGGATCCAGAGGCAGATGGGGGGAGCACTTCAACAAAAGTGCACCCGAAATATTTTTAAATATTCAGAATTCCTTAGTATAAATTTAGCTAGCAATTACAATAGGTCCTCTACTGCCCCTTGGACAATGTCCTATCTCCAGTGGTTTGGTCAGGGAGCGGCGAGTTGCGTTGGACACACCAGTTCTCGTCTGATCACTGAAGTTAAGCAACGCAAGCCCAGTTAGTACTGACATGGGTGGTCGCTCGGGAAAGCTGGGTACTGCTAATACCCAATAATCGTCGCATTAGTGTAGTGTCTGTGCAGTCTATGCATTAGAACTATACAGTGGACGGGTCTCTAATGACCTCGTAGTTGACGGGACCTTAAACTCCAACAAACAACAAAAACAACAACAACAGTGGTTTGGTCACCAGCAGATTGGACTGGAAGGTTAGAAATGCGAATAGCAAATACAAAAATTCCTCATCAGTTGCAAAGTTGAATCGTGCATCAGTTGAAATATACGCTCCATTTAGGCTCTGAGGGGGAGCAATTGCTGCATTGCTCCCCCCTGGATCCGCCCCTGTACTAGACCGAAGTGAGTTGCCTTCCTTACCGGGCGAGAGAGAAAGAGAAGTCCCGAGTGCCTCTTCTTTCGGATGAGAAGTAAAACAGAGGTTCCGTGTGGTATACGATAGCATTTGCACGTCAAAGAACCCTCTCTATTATGCAACGGGTAGATGCGACAAAATTTCCTGGTGTAGGAGCCCACCTCCACTCCCTTCCTGGCGTTTGGTGGAGGTGGAGTACCAAACTAACGGTAGACCAACGATAGATAAGCGTAGGGATTGCAGCTTTGGTCGGCAATCCGGCTGATGAAATCACTGTCCAAGAGGTCCACCAAGTGTCCATTCAGAGGGACAAGTTGAGTACCCGATCCTGCCGTAGGCGGGAAAAAGATTGGGAGTTGCTGAGTTTCCTCTGTGTGAGTCTCTCCCTCTGCTTCATCCCCGAACTAATGGGTACTTATTGACTAACGACCCTGCACAGGGTGAGATAAGGGATTGGTGAAATCAACAAGGGGAGGTGTATACATAATGGCAGGCAGCACGCCCGTCGGCAGGGGTGGAACACCCATGAGTAGGGACGACAATGCAAAAGGGGAAGATCAAGGGAGAGAGAGAGACACCCACACACACACCTCCCCGTTACATTTTCAGCTGCATTCGATCCAGGACAATATACCGGTGTTTCACATTTGAGAGGAAAGGTTATCATTTAAATGGTCATTATGATTTTTCTTGGACTTCCACTTTTCCGGAAGTTGAATGATAAATAATGATTTGGGAAAAGAGGTGTTGAGGAAGAAGAGAATCAGATCATGTTCCCGGAAAGTTTTGACGTAGAAGGGGTCGGTACTCCATTTTGACTCTCTGGTACACATGAGTGGTACACATGACTCTCTGGTACACATACATCATCATAATACCCTTATCGCGCCTGTAGCAGGGTCGGGTTTTGTTCCCGCCTCTCTCCACCAAGTCCCCGTCCACCCCACACACTGCCATATCCTTACGGACAACCTACTCCCACGTCTTCTTCGGTTTCCCCCTGCCCCGGTGCTTTCCAACCACCTGCATTCTCGAAATGGATTTAGCGAGTACCTCCACCTGCTTTCTTTTCATTTTGTGTCGGTAATTCTCAATCTGCACTTCCTCATTTTTTTCCAAGATGTCCTCCACCCCAAGTCTACCTTTAATATACTTATTCCCAATTCTATCGGCTCCTGACACACCCCACTCATGTACCGCAATATTCGCATCTCGGCTACTTGAAGTCGTTTGATGTGGCTCTTCCTCACTGCCTCTCTGGTACACATCATACGCTTTATTTCGTTATTCATTTGAAGATGTACTTGACATTACCTCTCGTTCCCTCTTCTTCCTACTGGTCGTGTTGCCCAAAATAAATCTCACGCCTCACTTAGAAGCGAACCAAGGCGCATTCGACTACAGAAGTGAGCTCTCGACTAGCAATGACGTTTCTATTGATGATACCGACAAAAGCTGCAACCCCAATGCTTATTTATCGTCGGTCTGCTGTTCGTTGGGGCGCGCCTTCGAGCTCCTACACCTGGGAATTTGTCCTCTTCTCCTAGACAGCGTCTTTTTACGTGCAAACGACATCGTACACCGCACGGGACCTCGGTTTTACTTATCACGCGAAGAAAGGCGCAATCGGGGCCTTCTCTCTCGTCTGAAAGAAGACAACCCACTTAGGGAAAGCGCAAAATGAGGCCGCAGGTTGACGCAGCGTAACGCAGCCCTGCGAAATTCTGCTAGCAGGTAATCACCGCACATTGAATCGCAGTTTTTCAACATACTGGTTTGCAATTTGCGTCAACTAAAATGGCTTTCAACGTAACAGTGATTGCCTGCTAGCAGAATTTCGCAGGGCTGCGTCACACTGCGTCACCCTGCGGCCTCATTTTGCGCCTTGCCTAAGACAACTACCAGTATCGAACCTGGAACCCTTGACGCAGTAATCGAGCATGCCACCTGCTGTTCCACGGCCCCCTATCTAGGTGGGTTGGATTCTTTCAGGCGAGAGAGACAGAGAGACACCCCGAATGTCACTTCTTTCGAATTAGAAGTGTAAAACCGATGTCCCGTGTGGTGAACGATGGTAGTTAGACGTAAACGAGGGAGCGGCGAGTTGCGTTGGACACACCAGTTCTCGTCTGATCACTGAAGTTAAGCAGCGCAACCCCAGTTAGTACTGACATGGGTGGCCGCTTGGGAAAACTGGGTGCTGCTAATACCCAAAAATCATCGCATTAGTGTAGTGTCTGTGCAGTCTCTGCATCAGAACTACACAGTGGACGGGGCTCTAATGACCTTGTAGTTGAAGGGCCCTAAAACACCAACAAACAAACAATAGACTTAAACGAGCCCTCTCTACTATGCAACGGGTAGATGAGGCAAAATTTCCAGGTGGAGGAGCTAGGTGGAGTGCCTCAACGACGCAGTAGACCGACGACAAATAAGCAGAGGGGGTTGCAGCTTTGGTAGTCAACCGGCTGTGGAAAAACACAGTCCGATATATCGCCCTCGTATCCGTTCAGAGGGACAAGATGGGTATCCGATCCTGCTACAGGCGGGAAAAGTGTTAGGAGTTACTATCGATTTATAATGCAGTATGATGCTTTCACATCATGTATTTTAATATGGTTGAATTGGGGGGGACTGATTGTTGAAGGCAAACAAACCGGAAATGCTCGTTTCACGATGGGCTAAAAGACGACAAGGGGGTTGAAAAGAAAAACAAGGTAGAGGGGAATCTAGGAGAGGGGAGATTTCTTTCAAAAAAATTACTCAAGTATGTATATTTGCTCTGTTGGATAGATTTTTGAAATATATGCACCCTTTCATTAATCAGAAAAGGAATTATTGTTAATATAAGAGATGCACTACGACTGTTTGGGCGATAGATGTCGAAATAGTTATTTTTGTTTTGCATTTTTATATCTATATGTTTTTTCGGGGGTTGTGACCTTCACTCTCTCTATCGCTCCCCCTCTTTATTTCTTTATTAGGATTTCCTACTTGGAAACGTACACAAATAAATAAATAAATAGGTAGATGTGCAACTGAACATATGTTGGCTCTTGAAAAACTGAGTGTCGAGAGCTTTTTCGAGGTTTATTTATATTGTGTTGATTTAGGTTTGTCAGAGAGGAGCACCAAGCGTCCCAACAACCCTCTATCGAGGGTTTAAATCGAAAAAATTCTCTTTATCATCTGTTTCTTTCGTCTGTCCACTGCGTAGTTCTAATGCAGGGTCCACACAGACCAACAAAGCAACTCCTAACCCTCTTCCCGCCTATGACAGGGTCGAGTACCCATTTTGTTCCTCTGAATGGACACAGGGTGGTATATTGGTCATAGTTTTTTCTGCAGCCGGTTGTCAGCCAAAGCTGCACCCCTACGCTTATTTATCGTCGGCCTAGTGTTCGTTGGGGAATGCTACCGACGCCAGGGGGCGAGCTCCTACACCTGGAAATTTTGCCTCATCTCCCCGTTGCGTAGTAGAGAGGGATCTTTTACGTGCAAGTGACATCGTACACCCACACGGGACCTCGGTTTTACTTCTCATTCGAAAGAAGGTACACTCGTGGCCTCTCTCTCCCCCGAAATAAGCCGACCCACCTCGGTCCAGTAACGAACCTGAAACTATTGGCGCAGTTGCCGAGTGCGCTAACCACTACGCCACCGAGGCGGGTCGGTCCACGCAGACCGGACACTACGCTATTACGACAATTTTTTTGGGTATTAGCAGTTTCCAGTGTCCCCAAGCGGTCACCCATGTTAGTACTTGCTGGGGTTGCGTTGCTTAACTTCATTGATTAGACGAGAACGGGTGTGTCCAGAAGGGAACCTCGGGTATATCTTACCTGAGATTGGAAGGAAGGTCATGACCCCTTGAAGTTTGTGCGTTACCATCTTCGTGCAAGCAACTCCTCTCATTGATATGTAGATCGGCAAACTCATCTGGTGGTGGTAAATGACCTTTAAGCGAATGATGGTTTCTTGCATCCATCTTTACTGACCTTCAGCAACTGCTTATTGGTCTGTCCAGGATCAGATCCGAGGTATTTGCATCTGTGCCCGGGATACTCTTTGGCCGTTTAGTCTTGAGATGTGTGTTTTCTCTAGTTGCATCTCTCTGACTTCCTTTACTTCCACTCTGTGACACTTTGGTTCCAGGATCTGCTATATATTGACAGAATGCTACTTATTTATAGATGATGGGAGGGGGGGGGGTCTTGGCCACCAGGCAGTGGTGTCAAAGGGGGTTATCTGCCTGATGTTTGAATGATAAGGCAAATGTGATATTTTTCCTCTTTTTGTACGCACCCTGTATAGACAGAAATTCGTAGTGTGAGAAGCTGCCCTATTTGTACCCTAGATGGCGCTGAAGAAACACTGTTAATGGCGACAGTGACGCTTCCTAAGCGGCAAGAAGCGACAACATATCTCAATTTCTGATGAATGAGGGTCATTGCCATTTTTTGGAGAAAAAAAAATTGAATTGAGATGGTGGGTCCTTACTCCTCGCCCTTTGCAGTAACCGTAGGAGTGGGTGAGGTGAACAGATGAGAGAAGTTATCCCGTCCCGGGCGGTTGAAGTGTAGCGATGCGAACTAGAGCGGCTCCGCTATCACCATCAGTAGCACCACAGTAGAGACAGGTGTGTTCCGTGTGTCATTTGTGGCGTTTACACACGCACACACACGTGTTAGCAGGCCTCCGCATTACGTCACGTATGACGCCGGGGTGTTGAAGTAGAATTGTCGAGCCCTCGCTCCTGGAATCGTTCCTTTGATCACGTGCAGCACACGTTGCTCTCGAATTTGCTCTTTGTTGTGGGAAGCAATGAGTGATGAGCACGGATATATGCATTATCGAAGGCAGCGTGGGGGCACGAACACGTGCCTGCAGGTGAGTAGTGTGTGCTCTGTTTCGTTTCTCACTGCGGCCGGTCGTTTGATTCCGACCAGTTGACAGCCCGTTACTTCCCCGGCTTCTGGAATGGAAAATATTTAGTGTGGAAATTGCCGCTGTTGAGGAGGAGGTCTATGGTTTTTAGTCAAGTCGTTGACGGATAATTGGGATTTGCCGAGTTTCGTCATCTTTCAGCGTTTCGTCTCGAAGAAGTTGGGTGTAACGCGGTTCGAAACGCAGTTGTTGTTTTCTTTTCTGCACGGAATCACTATTCGCGACTTCTTGAAGGAATTATTGTGTCCACAGGGTTGTCGGATAATGAGGTTGGAAGGATGCGAAAACGCGTGTGTCTGTTTGTGCGTGTTGGTGCTTGCGGAATTTTCCTAAGGTGATAAAGGATGTTATTAGCGGTGCTTCGTTACAAGTCGACAGTGTCCTGCTGCTGGTGGAGCTATTTTCAAGCCCTCTCTACTGCCCTGCGTCTTGGGATGATCGAGTATTAAGCACCTTAAGGCTGGTGGACAGCGAGAAAGCCAGAGGGGTGCCACCAACAGTCGGAGAAACGGGGTCCGTTTATAGTAAGTACAACCAGCTCAAACGTTGGTTTCCGCAACATTTTGGCTTGGCACCGTCGCACGGTCCATCCGAAGAGGAACATCCTCCTCTACGTCGAGGACTGAGCAGGACGTCAGTGGTGACGAGGGTCACGGCGTTGACCTCGTTTCCACCACGTTCCAAATATCGCCCTTGCTTGCTCAGAATGGACACCATAAACTGTGGCAATGGTAGTGATGAGGACGGTGATGAAAGCGTGGAAGGTGGGACACCTATACCAGTTACCGGCGCTAGTACCGGTGGTAAGAGTCGAAGTAGGCCCACCAGTTTTAGTGAGTCTTCTGCTGGTCAGATTCAGCATTTGTGGGCTCACGGGCATAGTAGAAAACTGGCGCAAAGAATGTGCACTAAACACGTGTCCGCGCCACAGTTTTCTACGACCAAACCAATTCGTGGCCTAGTACTCAAAAGTCGCCGCTCCTGGCCATCTGCGCCTGCCTCGAGTGCTGCTGGGTAAGTGGCTCCCTCCGTTTTCCTTCTTTATTATCTTTTATTGTTTTTGGCTTGAATGATGACCGCAGATGGACTCTTCTTAGATGGTGGTGTTCTGCTGGTAGAGAACCTGTCTAACCGATTGTTACTAGGATGTCCCTAGTGGCGCCTTGGTGGAGCGCACCTCTGTTGATACGTGAGATGCTGTAACGTAGGTTGTGAATAGCCCTCTAGTCATAGGTTTCGTACTTGCCTCCTCTTATTACTCACTTGGCTTTGAAGAAGGGCCCTGGCGGAAGTAGGGGTGGGGAGAAAGGGTAGAATTTAAGGGCCGGCTATATTCGTGGCCATCTAGCGACATTTAATCAGACCCTATACTAAAAATATTTACTTTCATAATTGATCGTTTTGTTGATTTTGCTCCTACACCAGCTGTTTATCTGTTGTTGACGACCAGCCCTCGTTTCTCGGTTGCTCATTGAATTACAGGGCGAGACATTAAGTTCTTGCGTGTGTGGAGGGCGGGGGGAGGAGGGTAGGTAAGCTGAACTTCATTTTCTGGGTAACTGACATTTAGGCCCAGGCAAACAATACTGCAGGCAGAGAGCTGATACGATCGTTGGATTCACAGTACAGGGTGTAATATAACAGGATCATTCGGATGTAATGTAATTGTCTGGGGCTATGGTACTTAGCCATATGGCCCTCTAGGGACCATGAGATTATCTCGAGTGGGCTGATAATTGTCTTGTTGATGCCGGAAAACACAATTCAATTGACCCATGCCCGAATCTGAGGCAACTTGCTGTAGATTTGTCACTCACCAGTAATGAGAACTGGACAAAGGGGAGGGGACGCAAGAGACAAACAAGAGTGGAAAGAGCCCAGGGAGGGCGAAATGGTTAAAAAACAAAACTTATGTTGCGCCCTTCCTAACTGTAAGAATTCACCCTTTTCTCGCAGGCTGCGGTTGCCTCCCGATCTGGGACAACCGATGTCCTGGGACTTTTTCATTTCCATGTAGATCAGCAGAATTTCAAAGCTGTCTAAAGCTCACTTTCACTTTATCAGAGTGGTTGAGGTTGAGATCCTTGACCTCTTCCAGGGGCCAACTTGAGTGCGAGCTCAAGAGTTAAGTGTGGACTACTCCGTTCGGTTGCATATTTTATTATGGATTTATAGGAGTAATTAAGATTACGAAAAAGGTTCACCACCTGAGTAGAGCCCATTTATAGAATTCGGAAACTTTTATTACTCTTAATTTCTGAAGGTCCCGTTACGAGAGGTATGTCAACCGAACCCTGCAGGTCGTGGTGGTAGCGTTGGAAAGTAGTTATTTTAATTACAGTATATTTCTCCTTGGATATCATGTGAGACCTGCTTCAGTGGTTCTTGGTTCGATACTGGATCGAGATGGGTTGTCTTCTTCACCGGACGAGAGAGACATAAGGGGGAAAGAGAGACACAAGAGAGTGAGAGATAGGCAGGCAGGCCCCGAGTGCACCTTCCTTCGGATGAGAAATAAAACGGAGGTCCCGTGTGGTGTATGGTGGCACGTAAAAGAACCCTCTCTACTACGCAACGGGTAGATGAGGCAAACAATTCCAGGTGTAGGAACTAGGTGGAGTGCCCCAACGAATCGCAGACGACTATAAATAAGCATAGGGGTTGCAGCTGTGGTCGGCAACGGGCTGTGGAAAAACACTGTCCAATTATATTGCTCGTCTCCATTCAGAGGGGCAAGATGGGTACCCGACCCAGTCATAGGTGGAAAAAGATAGGGGGTAGTTCATTGCGTTGGACACACCAGTTCTCGTCTGATCACTGAAGTTAAGCAACTCTACCCTAGCTGTTACTAACATGGGTGGCCGCTTGAGAAAACTGGGTAATCGTCGCATTAATGTAGTGTCTTTGCAGTCACTGAAGTAGAACTATGCAATGGACGGGGCTCTAATGACCTTGTTGTTGAAGGGCCTTAAAACATGTCGCGCGACTCCATATTGTGACGTCAGATGCCATTTGGGAGATAAATTGCACGTCAGCTCATCACTTCCATTTTGGCGGCCATTCTGTTTTCGTTGCTTTTTTTTATGATGTTTTTGTATCGTTTTGACTTTGGGAAGTGGGCTTATATGATACTTTTATTACGCCAGTGTTTGACAGGGGAAGTCTTTGGGCTTAGTTGTTTGTTATTCACAGTGTATTAATAATAATAATATTATTAATGTAACTAATAATGAGATTAATAATAGCAATAACAAAATTTAAAAAAGGTGGGTTTCTTACTTTTGTGTTACTTTTTTACCCTTTGAAAGCAACAAGGGAAATGGAAGCGTCGTAGCGTTTTGTTAAAATGTTGTCACAGGCTGTGGTAGACTGGAGCAAGTTTGTTAGTTGGCACCAATTCGCGAGTTGCTTTAATGCAGTCCTATTTTAATTAACGTTGTAATAAATGTACATTTGATGCAAATTGCACACTTAAATTGACCATTTAATCGACCCTATTTTTAGTTTCGTGTTTTTTTGTAAGCATAAACCGGATGCAAGAATAATCTTTTTAAAGTGATACTTTAAAGTACAAGTTTTGTCATGGTTGTACATGTCCAAATAGTGAAGGGTGTTAGGGGCTTTTGAGGGTGCAGAGGTTTGGGGAAAATAGGATGATGATAGCACTAGTGGCGTGACCAACAGGAATTAACTGACAAATTTTACTAATTAAAGTGAGGTTGAATAAAATTGTAGTAGTGTCTAATGAATTATCAAGTTAATCTAATGGCGTGAGCGATTTTTGGATAATTGTAAAAGTGTCGTTGTGAAGTAGTACCGGTAGCGGCAGCCCGTGGTGTGTAGACTGTCTAGGACGTGATATTTTTAGGGCGGGTGTATTGTGCCGACCTGCATTCAGACCAAAAGCAAGCACAACACTATTGAATTGGCTGCTGTCTTGCAAGCTGCTCTTTACTGTATTCCCTCCATACATCATGTTATCCTCTTGAAAAAGAGAACATTTTCAAAGATTCAAGATCCAAGATGTGCTGCAGGGATGTTTGAGAAAGTACACATCTGGGAATATTTTATAGTCTGAATTGTGGGCGGTGGTTTCACCCGACTGTAATCCGTTTCGGGGTGTTGCCGGAAAAACATTTTAAGGTGTCATGATTGACGGTACCCGACCCGCCTCGGTTTTTTTTGTTTTGTTGGTGTTTTAGGGCCCTTTAACTAAAAGGTTATGAGAACCTCGTCCATTGTGTGGTTCTAAGGCAGAAACTGCACTGACACTACACTAATGCGACGATTCTTGGGTATTAGCAATACCACCCAGGTTAGTGTTAGCTGGGGTTGCGTTGCTTAACTTCAGTGATAGATGGGAACTGGTGTGTCCAACGCAATAAGCCGCTCACCCGCCTCGGTGACGTTCTCGACTTACTGCGTCAGTGGTTCCAGGTTCTATACTGCATCGAGGTGGATTGGCACTTACAAGAACCCTCTCTGTACTATGCAACGGGTAGATGAGGCAAAATTCCCAGGTGGAGGAGCTCGGTGAAGTGCCCCGACGAACAGTAGGCCGACGGCCATTAAGTGTAGGGGTTTCAGCTTTGGTCGGCAGCCGACTGAATTGCGTTGGAGCGGCTTTATTGCGTTGGACGCAGCAGTCCTCGTCTGATAACTGAGGTTAAGGAAAGTAGCCCCAGCTAGTACTAACATGGGTGACCGCTTGGGAACACTGGGTACTTCTAATACCCAAAAATTGTCGTAATAGTGTAGTGTTGGTGCACCCTCTGCATTAAACTACGCATTGGACGGGGCTCTAATGACCTTGTAGTTGGAGGGCCCTAAAACCCCAATATCATAGGAGGGAAAAGGGTTAGAAGTTGCTTTTGCTATGATTGGTGGTACCGTGGGTGTACAGGGAAAAACAGGACGATGGATAGGCAGGCAGGTAAATTTGGCAGTCAAGGACATTGGAATTGAGAGACAACTGTGGTCACGATATTTGAACTAGGCTTGTCGTGTGATGAAATATGTTTGTCAGGTGTGCTACTCACTCGGCGCTTTATTTATTATTAATAACACGGATTATTAAAACGGATGACATGTTGTAAGTTCGGGTTACCTTCATCACGGTGTAGTGAACCACAGTGGTGACTGGGAATGGCTTATGTTACTTAGGATTGAGGCAGTCACTTGCTCGTTTGCTGGGCTCGTAATGTGAAATTATTATTTATTGAGCGTTTATTATTGCATCTCGGAGCTATTTGAGATTTGTTTCTAGATGGTGTGTGTGGTATCTTATATACTACATGATGGCTCGCATATTTATAACTCTTCCTCTCTGCCATATGTGCATTTTTATGACTCCAATTGTCTGACATCTTCTTGGTGTCTTATTTACAGTTCCGTATATTCGTATGTGTACATCCACACGTAGATAGCGAGGGACAGAGGAAGGGGCAGAGAGAGACAGGGCGACAGAGAGGGAGACAGAGAAGGACAAAATGACAGAGGGAAAGGGAAAGACGAGGAGAGTGAGAGGGAAAGTGAAAAACGGGGGAGAGTGAGAGACGGAGGGAGGGAGAGTGAGAGACGGAGGGAGGG
>JAAFCE010009126.1:1334597-1384122 GCA_013389805.1 Trigoniulus corallinus
GAGAGACGGAGGGAGGGCGAGCGAGAGACGGAGGGAGGGCGAGCGAGAGACGGAGGGAGGGCGAGCGAGGGACGGGGGTGAGAGAGAGACTAAATGAAATGGAGAGACAGAGGGGGAGAGAGCGGGCGATAGAGAGAGAGAGAGAAATAAATGAAGCGGTGAGAGAGAGAGAGAGGAGGTCATGTTGTAACTCACAGATTGAGATATCTTGATTTGTGTAAGAACTATTCCACACACATACACACACCGTATATCATCAACTTGTTTGCCGAGTAACCACCCCTCTCCTCCCTCTTTCTCCCCATCCCAAACTTGTGATGTTTAAATTTCGTGAAAACGATCGAATTCAATCAATCCTCTTTGAAATCCTTGTATAGTATCATTCTTTTTATGTGTTTCCTCGACATTGAATATGGCTGGTATCGTCCCCTCTTCTCCCCATCCACTCTCTTTCTTCAACTTCCCTTTTCTTTATAGTTGAAGGATTTTGTGATGTAGTTTTATCGGTGTAACAAATTTCCGATCTTGATTTTATCCGTTACCAATTTTTTTTCTCCCTAAAGGAAATATAGAAGAAAATGGAGGATACATGCCTATAGAATGAATAGAGAGATTCTTCCTCTTTTGTGAATGACCCCCCCCCCCCCCCCACACACACACACTACCCCCAATGGCCTATTCAGTTATGTGAGGATGTGGGTAGTTTTTTTAGTGGTGACTGATCAGATGTTAGTGGATTTCCTTAATTGTGGGATTAACCGGATTAGGACAAGCAAAGATGCAGTTTTTCTACTTGGTATCTCCTTCCACTCATCAGCTTACTGTTTTTGTGGTTAGTAGGCCCCTAATAGGTTCGATTGTTTGTTTGTTTGAGTTTAAGGTCCCATCAACTACGAGGTCATTAGAGACCCGTCCACTGTATAGTTCTAATGCACATACTGCACAGACACTACACTAATGCGACGATTATTGGGTATTAGCAGTACCCAGCTTTCCCGAGTGACCACCCATGTCAGTACTAACTGGGCTTGCGTTGCTTAACTTCAGTGATCAGACGAGAACTGGTGTGTCCAACGCAACTCGCCGCTCTAATAGGTTCGAGTCTAGGTAGTTTTGATGGCTGAAGAGCGGCGGTATTGCGTTAGACACACCAGTTGTCGTTTGATCACTGAAGTTAAGCCACCCAACCCCAGATAGTACTGGTATGGGTGACCGCTTGGGAACACTGGGCACTACTAATACGCAAAAATCGTCTTAGGAGCATAGAGAGTCTGTGCAGCCTCTGCATTAGAACTATGTAGTGGACGGGGCTCTAATGACCGTTTTGGTTGAAGGCCTCAAAAACATCAACAAATCCATCAAGCTCTTCTGTTTGAGGGGATGGCCCGATAGTAACAGTTCAGTGTATGAGGCGATGAGAGCTGTTAAATGCCTGTCGCGAACTCTTGCACCGTCCTGAATTAAGGTGCAATCGGGGTGTGAAGAGATAGATGAATGAGGGGCCTCTTCATGGCTGTCCTTACTCCACCCCATACTGCGGGCATAAGTAATGATAATAACACTGATTTACATTCCGCGCTACAAACTAACGTTCTGCAGGGTGCCAACGGGACAGAGGAGGAACAAAACAGAGGTGGTGGTGTCACCGGCATGTCTCAATGGACTGGGAATTTAACCCAGTTCACCTCCATATCAGACAGATGCCAAGTGAATTTTTTCACTAGGTCTAGGGTCGTGTTATAAGTTAATCAAATTGCCCTTCGTTAGGTGCGAGTCGGATACGGAAGGATTGGAAATGGCAGATTAAGAATTTTGAGGTCCGCCGGAGAATTCCTGCACCTGCAATTGATAATATTTAGTTATAATAGTTGGTGTTGTTATTCTTGAAGTTCATGTCCATTTCGCAGAAGGCCTGTCTCGGTAGCGTGCTCGATTTACTGTGCCAGTGAGGCCAGGTTCGATATTGGATCGAAGTGGGTTGGTTGGCTTCTTTCGGGTGATAGAGAAAGGTCCCGAGTTTGCCTTCCTTCGGATAAGAAGTAAAACCGAGGTGCCGTGTGGTGCACGATCTCATTTGCACGTTAAAGAACCCTCTGTACTAATCAGAGGGTAGATGAGTCAAAATTCCCAGGTATAGAAGCTCGGTGGAGTACTCCTACGAATGGTAGCCCGACCATAAATAAGCATAGGGGTCGGCAACCGGCTGCGGAAAAGCACCGTGCAATAGATCACCCTTGCGTCCATTCAGAGGAACAATTTGTTGTTGTTTGTTGGAGTTTAAGGTCCCGTCAACTACAAGGTCATTAGAGACCCGTCCACTGGGGAGTTCTGATGCAGAGACTGCACAGACACTACACTAATGCGACGATTATTGGGTATTAGCAGTACCCAGCTTTCCCGAGTGACCACCCATGTCAGTACTAACTGGGCTTGCGTTTGCTTAACTTCAGTGATCAGACGAGAACTGGTGTGTCCAACGTAACTCGCCGCTCCCTCAGAGGAACAAGATGGGTACCAGACCCTTCCATAGGTGGGGCAAGGAGTAGGAGTTGCTTTTATGTGTCCATATCTTAGAGTGCCCTTTAAACGACGAATAACGAGACTAGACAAGGGACGAACGGAATTGGGCACCTCAGGATGTGGAATAATGGTGGATTTCTGCTGCTTGTATTGGAATTTTTTATTAAATTGATTTTTTGGGGTGCAAAAACACAGCAACGGCTCAACACACATTTATTGATGCAACCCATTTTCATTCACTGGAATCACGTAGATATTTGATCTCCATTTTAAAATGCTAAGAGGAGATCTGTGCGAGAGAAGGACATGTAATTAACCAAGGGAGATAAGGCAAAGGGTCAAATAATGATGAATACGATGAGGAACTGAACTGATTTTTCGTTGGTTTTCATGTTGGTTACTCACTTCCAAGTTGTCACGACTTCATTGAGATAATCAATATGATTATGGATTTGTCTGACTCCTCATGGAACAACAAAGGCGGCATGGATCAAAACATTGTGTCCTACTTACTGGTGAATAATGATGACAATAGTGACCAGTGAATTATGACTATCTATAGAACTTAAAGAAAAAACGAGTCATTTACCTTTGCGCCTCTGGCCTGAAATATATTGTTGTCGAGAGATGACCCTCTCCTTTTCCCCCTCTTCGCCTTACCTGGCCTGGATGTTATTGATTTTTCGGGAATTTACCACAGTCTTTGAAATAGATGTGTGTTTCTGGTCCTTCTTCCACCACTTCACTTTAGTTTTTGAACGAAATCTTCTTACCTTGTTGTCTGCCCTCAGTGTGATCTGTCACGGTGGCCCGGTGGATCCAGGTGTGTTTGGTTTCTTTCGGGCGAGAGAGACAGAGAGAAGCCCCAAGTGCGTCTTCCTTCGGATGAGAAGTAAAACCGAGGTCCCGTGTGATGTGCGAAGGCATTTGCACGTCAAAGAACCTTCTCTTCTATGCAACGGGTAGTCATCATCATCATACTCTTATCCCGCCTGTGGCAGGGTCGAGTCTGCGGGTTCTAGCCCTCCATTCCCGTCTGTCTCCCACCAGGTCCGTCCACCCCACACACTGCCATGTCCTTACGGACAACCTGTTCCTACGTCTGCTTCGGTCTCCCCCTGCTCCGGGTGCTACCGACCACCTGCGTTCCTGGCAAGGACCTAACGAGCTCCTCCTCCCCTCTTCTCATGACGTGTCCATCCCACCTCAGCCTATTCTCCCTCACTTCTATGCAACGGGTAGATGAGGAGAAATTCCAAGGTGTAGGAGCTCGGTGGAGTGCCCTAACGACACAGTAGACCACCGATAAATAAGCATAAGGGTTGCAGCTTTGGTCGGCAGCCGGTTGCGGAAAAGCACCATCCAATAGATCGTCCTTGTGTCCATTTAGAGGAACAAGATGGGTACCAGACCTTGCCATAGGTGGAAATAAAGGTCAGGAGTTGCTTTGCATTTGTTGCGTTTAGTGCAGTGTGGAGGGGAATGAGAGTGTGGTTATTCATAGTTTCCTATTTGGGACTTTAAAGTAGAAAAGTGTCGCCAACAAATAATTGGCGCGTAAATTACTCCTATCCCTCTTAATATTAAAACGACAAGGCAGCTTTGGTGCGTGTCTCTATTTATGGTTCTTTCTGTGGCACATTTTATGGATTTTTCGGTCTCGGGTTTCGTGTTGCTCTCTCTCTCACTCCCTCACTCCTCTTGCCACTTATATACCTCATTCTGGTATTTGTATGTGTCGATAAAAATATTTCTTAGCAAATAAATATTTGTCACTGAAAAGTGCTGCATAGCAGTTAACCTGATTCAAAAAGGTAAATAATGAACTCATATCTTGGGCGTATTGGGTCCAGTCTAGGAATCCGGCGCTGTTTTGAAAATGTTCATTCCTCTAACCCTGTTTTAGCCTATAGAAGGATCGGATTCCCTTTTATTCCATCAAAATCAGGACCACATGGGCGAACTGATTTAGAATCGGTTCTCTGACCTAATATTATACTGCAACCCCACAGTTGTTAAACATGGGCCTAATGCCTTTGTAAGGGAACGGTTTATTGCATTGGACACATTAGTGTAGTATTTGTGCAGTCTCTGCACTAGAACTATGCAGTGGACGGGGCTCTAATGACCTTGTAGGTGAAGGGCCCTAAAACACCAACGAAACGAAAAAATTCCTTTGTGGCGAAACTGTCTTTAAACGATGTCGGGGAAAGGCGAATTTCGTCAGGTGGGAATTTTTTTAGGTATTTAACTCTATGTAGTGAGGGTCTCTTATGTGTAGGTGGCATCGTGCATAGCAGGCCCGCAAAGGGTTTCTATAGCAGTGGAAGAATAACTACTCGTCCTAAAAGCAGATGAATTTAAATCCCGCATGCTCCAAAATCGAACCAAACTATGGCGTGAAACCAATCAGGTACCCATCTTGTCCCTCTGAATGGACACAAGGGCGATATATTGGACGGTGTTTTTTTTTTCGCAGCCAGATGTCGATGAAAGCTGCAGTCCCTTTACTTATTTATCATCGGTTTGCTGTCCATTGGGGAATTCCACCGACACCAGGGTGGGCGAGTTCCTACACCTGGAAACTTTTGCATCATCTACCCGTTACATAGGAGAGAGAGGGGGTTCGTTTACGTGCAAATGCCATCGCACACCACACGAGACCTCGGTTTTACTTTTCCTCTGAAAGAAGGCACACTCAGGGCTTCTCTCTCTCTCTCTCTCACCCGAAAGAAGCCAGTATGGAACTAGAATTACTGACGCACTTACCGAGTGTGCTACCCATTACGCCAGGGAGGCGGGTCAATTCGAAGATATGTTTGTGCCCCTTGTGCATAGGACATTTTTGTTAGTTGAGTAGCTGCATGACCGCCTTTGCCTATTCATTTGAGGACTTGCGTTGTCAGTGAAATATTTAACCATTCATTTTCGTTCTGAATGGGATCACGTCAATTTGGCGCATGACAATTTGGCGTACGACAATTTGGCGTACATACACATTCGGCGTATAACAATTTGGTGTACGGAAAATTTGGCGTGCATACAAATTTGGCGTACGACAATTTGGCGTACATACCGATCACTTGGGTGCACACATTTGTTCAAAATTGCAACTGTCATAACCAGTGGCAGATCCAGGATTTTCGTCGGGGGGGTTAGCTAATACGGGGGGGGGTTCAGCTAAACCTCACATATTATGCAAATATAAGTTTATATGTGCATGGGAGGGGTTGCAACCCCACAAACCCCATCCTAGATCCGCGCGTGGGCATAAGTCATTGCAACGGTCCCGTATAACACAGTTGGGTTTGTATGTGTTTTAGGGCCCATCGACTTCAAAGGTCATTAGGGCCCTATAACACAGTCATGGTAGGCATTCATTGTTCTATTACCTTGCAATGACTGTTGAATATGTTGTTATGACCGTTGCAATTTTGAACAAATTTGGGCACCCAAGAGATCGGTATGTACGCCAAATTTTCATACGCCGAATGTGTATGTACGCCAAATTGACTACGCCAAATTGTCATGCGCCAAATTGACGTAGACCCGTTCTGAATTAAGCTTTATACTGTACTGCTCTAATTTAGTTGTATTTCCAACTGGTCTGTCTCCGAATTTCTTTAAAACCATTCAATTTGTTACCCACGTGGATTGATGAGGACCGGACTTCTCTTACAAACCTAGAAAAAGATACTATCATCTCCAATGTGGGAGGTCGGGGGTCGCGCCGTTGATTGTAATCAACTCGTTTACGAGCAGTAGCAGAAATTAATGAAAGGCAGTTTATCTGTTTGCTTCACAACGAGCTTCCCGTCATTTAACGACTCCTATTTATCCATGGTTCCCCCATCACCCCGCCCCAAGCATTTTTGCATTCGAGTTACAACTAACTGTTTTCATAAACTTCATAAACATCATACTCTGAATGGAATCGATTCGTGAATTACAGATGTCTGCGCCCTGCCACGACAACAGTTTTGCGACTACTTTGTGGGCAAAAATCGAAATTGAGTCGATGATCACTACAATACTATACACATGTTTCTACTACAACACATTTCCGGGGCGACGCGCCGTTAGGGCAATTCAGAAGATTTCGAAGGGGTAATAGTAGGTACTATAATGACCTGATGCCACAAGGCCACAACCCCTTTCAGTCATCTGTCGCTTAACAATACAGGGAGCTTGAATACTCAACTGTGGAACCAGTTAATTTTATTGAATGTTACTAGAAAGACTTCCAACCTACCGCGCAGTGGCAGCGTGAAGAATTACTGCGTCAGTGGTTCCAGGTTCGTTCCTGGATCCAGATGGGTTGGTGTCTTTCGGGCGAGAGAGACAGACAGACAGAGAGAGACAGAGACAGAAAGAGAGGCAGAGACAGACAGACAGGCAGAGAGAAGGACAGGCCTCGAGTGGGCCTTCCATCGAATGAGAAGTAAAACCAAGGTCCTGTGTGGTGCACGATGGCATCTGCACGGAAAAGAAACCCTCTCTAATGAACCAGGTAATTGAGACACAGCTCGGCAGAGTGCCCCAATCAACAGTAGACGTCTGACAAATAAGCTTATGGATTGCAGCGTTGGTCGGCAGCCAGTTGTGGAAAAGTACCGTCCAATTGATTACCTGTGTCAATTCCGAGGTACAAGATGGGTACCCGATCCTGCCATAGACGGGAGAAGAGTCAGGAGTTGCTTTTGCACTTGAAGGTCTTCCATTAGTGCATTTGGCAAGAATAAAACAGATGGAGGTAAATTCAAGGGTATAATACTGAAAACGGGTAAGGGGTCGTCGTGAGATTTCGTGGCCATGCCGAAAGGTGCACTGTGGCTCGTCTTATTAGGAAACATGGGGTGTACCTACTGACGTAGGTATCGTGGTCTACCAAGGCTGGCTTGTACGACGTGTCGGTATTGCATTTAGTTGCATGCTCATGCTGCGTAAATCTCCCAAATGTCTGATGGAGTGGAATGTGACGTCACCCCATCCATTTAAAGGAAAGGCTTTATTGACCTTTGACCATCAGCTTTCGACCAGGAAGGGCATCTCCAAGTCACTTGTTAATTAACAATGAATGTCAACTGCACGTGTGCTTTGGATGCACTGACTAAATGATGGAGTGCAGATGTACTTGGCTAGTCTTCTGGGTTCTCCCAGGGGCCCGTATATAAGTGCTCTTCAATTTCCCCTCCGCGTCTCTCCAAGGGTATCTCATTCCCCCACTTCTCGCATCGACGTGTTTGAAAATTTAGTGCATCTTAGTTTTGAAAATGTTATTGATGCTCCCCCTCCCCCGCTTTTGTTGAAGCTGAAGCCCCTTAGGTGACATTTGTGCTTGAATGAGAATCCTAATAAATAAGGTGCTTCGATTGGGGCACTCGTCTGTAGCTGACTTTAATTGAACACGTATAGGATCTTTTGTTTTCTATATATGCTTTTACTATTTCCTCCTAGGGCCCCTACTCAGTTTCTACCCTTTCGGTATTCAGCCATTTACCCCCAAACCCCGTCCTCGTCTCCCTTCTTCCCTCTGTTTTCAGACATTTTTGCCTTTTCTTCTCCGTGTGGTAATATGCGTAGAAATGTCGGTGTCATCATTGATCCATGAATGCAGTAACCTTTTTTTGTTTTCCTGTTGTTGTCTTCTCTTTCTCCCCCGTCTCCCCTCTATCCTGCAATCGTTAATAGGTTATATGTACCCACTCTACTTCTCTCCCCCCTCGCCTCTCTCTCTCTCTCTGTTATTCCCACTGATTTCACTTGTTAACAGTAGTCTCACTGGCTATTGCGTGATTCGGGATAATATGAAACTTTAATTAGGGGCTCGATGATAAAGTAGGTCTACCGAACGTGACTACCACGCCCATTGCGATGGTAATCGAATGACCCCCTACACACAAAAGAGATGTATCCCGGATCCACACTAAGGCTTCTGTTTACAGCTAGGGGTTAGTGTTCCTCAAAACTATGTGCCCATTTCTTTATGGACCAGTTGTTGAAAGTCAGTTAAACATGTTGAGGGTTGGAGCAGTAAGTTGCAAAGACTGGTTGTGTCACTACTTCAGGGTTTAAATTTTGGGACACTTTTGGGTACGCGTTGTGTAATGAGAAGAGCAGGGCCCGCTCCAAGGGGGGGCAACCCGGGCATTTATCCGGGGTGCCAAAATTTAGGGGCGCCATTTTGGCTGTAACTGTGAGAACAGAGTGCTGCTCCAAGGTGCGGCAATTTGTCCCTTTGTCCGAGGCGGCATAAGTGCTAGAGCAGGAGAAGGTCCATTACAGGAATGCAGGTGGTTGGAAGCACCTGGGGCAGAGGGTGACCAGGAGGTGGATATGGTAGTGTGTAGGGTGGACGGGGACCTGGTGAAGGATAGGCGGGAGTGGAGGGCTAGACCCCGTAAACTCGACCCTGCCACAGGCGGGATAAGGGTGTGAGGATGATTATTTGGGTAAACGTTGGTCGTCGTTATAGGGTCTGAATAGTCCTGTCGACCCGCCTCGGTAGGGCAATAAGTAGCGTGCTGGATTCCCTGCCCCAATGGTTTCATGTTCGATACTGATCGACGTGAGTTGACTTCTTTCGGGTGAGAGCGAAGTCTGGAATGCGCCTTCTTTCGGATGAGAAGTCAAACTGAGGTCCCGTGAGGTGTATGATGGCGTTTGCACGTAAAAGAATCCTGTCTACTATGCAACGGGTAGATGAGGCAAAATTTCCAGGTGTAGGAGCTCGCCCCCCCCCCCCCTGGCGTCGGTGGAATGCCTCAACGAACAGGAGACCGACAATAAATAAGCATAGGGGTGCAGCTGTGGTCGGCAGCCGGCCGCGGAAAGACACCGTCCAGTAGATCACCCTTGTGTCCATTTAGATTGACAAGATAGGTACCTAACCTTGTCATAGGCGGGAAAAGGGTCAGGAGTTGCTTTGACCTGAATAGGTCTGTAACTGACCAGTTAGTTGTCGGCTTTGATCCTTGGCGCTGTAATTGTCAAATTAGAATTCACATCAGAGAGACACTTAACTCTGTTGTCCATTTCATTGTCCACTTACATGAGTCGGCACATTTCTTCTGGCCCATTTTGACGACCATTAAATTGTGACCACGGTTAATTTTGGTAGCGTTTGTCAAAATAGCCTGCCACTAAACTGCTGCCCCAACTGTTAATTCCACGTCCCTCCGTGTGCTGGTCTCATTGGGTAGCCCTCCTCCTCCTGTTGCCATAAAGATCGTTCAATCTCTTTTTTTTTCGGGTGGGGAGGGGGGGGGAAGTGATTCACACAGTGTTGGGGTGATCCTATTGTGATGGGTGGATAATCGAAGTCATTATTGGCGTCTGTAATGTTTCAAGACTCGACGGCAGAGGGCTCTCATGTTGGATATCCTCTTTGACTTGGTAGATTAATTATTGATTATTTTAGGTGTGTGTATGATTCATATGGGCGGTCGACACGGAATTGGCAATGTGTCCACCTTACCCTCCTCCTCAGGTTCATTTGTTTGATGGGCCAGCAGTGGTCCATAGAGACGTTAATGAAGTTTTTGGAAAGGGTCCAATCCAACTGTTTCTTTTGTTATAGTCAGAGCGTCTACTTTGTATTTCGCTTTGAAAGAGGGGCCTCTGGCAGTGAAGTTATCAACCAGAGGCGTGGTGGTGGTGGGTCGATGATTGTAAAGTGTGGCAGTCCTGTGCTCCATGGCATTGATTAGCCGGTGTTGATGGCCCATATTGCATCATTATGTGGATTGTCGTGATGGGACAGATAATGACGACATGTAGAGGGGTGGAGGACGGGGCGGGACCGGAAGTTTCTCCTCCGCCAACGCAAGGAGAGGTTTTTCTTTCCTCTCTCTCTCCTTCTTTCTTTCTTTCCCCCTCTCACTCTCTTGTCATTGCGTCAGTGTTGCCTCTTCTAGTTGTTGAGTAGAGGGGTAGGGGGGCCCTTTTGTGAGATGAATCCAGAACACTATTTACGGTTTGTTTTATTGATTATATGAGACACTGTGCGTGTGGAGAGGAGACCATTAATCAGAAGAGTAATATGTAAAGAAAAATATATAATGCCTCGGAGACTTTTGAGTAGTGGTGGGGATTGTTGATGTTAGTTCTTGACTCCCTTCAAGTCTCGTGCATGTCCCTGTCGAGTAGTGGCCCATTTCCTACCTCTCACTCTCCCCACTCGCCCCGGGACCTTCTGAAGAAAGGCAGGAAGGCTAATCTGTGACCACCAATGATTGGTTATGGTTGTCGACTCGTATTGACCTTAATTATGTATTGGCCGTTCTGGATACTGACCTTCTTAGTTGCACTTCTTGGCCCTATCCTCCTCCAACTCCCCTTTTGGCGTCCCTGGGTAACATTCTTCCTCCTTTCTTCTTCTTCAAGACGTCCTACTTATCCCTTCTTAAAGATGTTATTAAAGTCATTTAAGAGATAAAGTTGTTAAATTTATCTTCGAGATCCGTTGTCGTCGCAATGGCGTTGTTTACTGTCGCTTAGGAGAGCATAAATGAGGAAGGGGGGGGGGTTCTTCTCCCCCACTCCCATGTCTCTTGGAGCTGGACCCATCACCATTCCCCCCTCCCCCGTCTACTGAAATATAATACTTCATATTATGGATGTGTAGCCTGTTGAGGACGAAACCTTCAAGAATTGGAATGCTCGTTATTGATTCGTGGTATCCAGTGTCCCTTTCAAAGAGTAATGAGGTTACTTATTAAATATGGGCCTGTTTTTACTTGTATTCCTCCTAGATAGTTAGGGCCCTGATCTACTTATGAGGCTTTTTTTTGGCCCATTTGCAAATCTGTAGCGTGTTGGAAGGATTACTCACGGCAGGAAATGGACCGTAACCGGATACGATCCTACGGCCTATTGCCGTGTGGAGCAAAACGGGATACGTGCCGTTTTAATTTTTTGAATTGAGGGCAAGCCACTTTGCAAGGGCCACAGGCAGCGCCATTTTATCTCCACGTCTAGGGATTGAACTCTGCCCTCCTGAACGCTGGACGGATTCTTACCCTAAACCCTTCTCTGAATCTGAAATGTCAAAGGTGTTAAGATAAATAAGATGGATTGGGATTGAAATTCCTTAAGAGGAAAAATAATTTTTGCTATTCGGCAAGTTTAGTTTTTTTTTATCCATTGTGCCCCCGCTAGAGGATCTGCCCTGGTGGCGTAATAGGTAGCGTGCCCGATTTATTGCACCGATGGTTCCACGTTCGAAACGGAATCGAGGTGAGTTGGCTTCTTTCAGGCGAGATGCCCCGAGTGCGCCTTCCTTCCGATGAGACGTAAAACCGAGGTCCCGTGTGGTGTACGATGGCATTTCCCTGGCATTGACCTTTCCCCGCCTATAGAGGTTCGGGTACCATCTTGTCTCTCTAAGGCGTAGGAGCTCGCTCCCTTGTTTGTTTGTTGGAGTTTAAGGTCCCGTCAACTACAAGGTCATTAGAGACCCGTCCACTGCATAGTTCTAATGCATATACTGCACAGACACTACACTAATGCGACGATTATTGGGTATTAGCAGTACCCAGCTTTCCCGAGCGACCACCCATGTCAGTACTAACAGGGCTTGCGTTGCTTAACTTCAGTGATCAGACGAGAACTGGTGTGTCCAACGCAATAAGCCGCTCCCCAGCTCGCTCCCTGGCGTCGGTGGAGTGCTCCAGCAAACAGTAGAGCGACGATAAATACGTATAGGGGTTTCAGCTTTGGTCGGCAGCTGGCTGCGGAAATACACCGTGCCGTCCATTCACAGGAACAAGACGGATACCCGACCCTGCCATAAGCGGGATAAGGGTTAGAATGCTTTGGAAAAAATTTACCTCACCTTTGCTGTAGATCGTCTAAGGACGCACATTTTGGGGGTTGGAGAATGAGTCGTTCTCCTGTTCTACAGGTGCAAGGTGAGACTCTTGAATGAGGGCCTCTTGAGCCTTGTACAGGAAGTTAATCCTTTTATACCGCCATTCACCCAAATAATCCTTTTGTTTTTTAAACTGCGTTTGGTGGCTGGAATGGAAGAGATTACTGTAATGAACTGTGGGAATTGATCGTTGGATTTACTCTAATTTCACCTACAAGGTCGTAAAGTAAAAAAGTCGTAAAGCAACACCAATTTATACTTTTAATTGAAAGATAAAGGGTTTAACGTTGCCAAAATGTTCCCCCTAAGTACCTGTCTACTAGTTGTGTGCTTTACAAATAATGGAACATTTTAAACAGTTTATGCACTTTTTATTGATGTTTATATCAAATGCAACAATAACTCATGCTAGCCCTTTTCCCGCCTACGGCAAGGTTGGGTACGGATTTTAATTCCATTTGGACCCCGCATAAAATTTGTGGGACGGTATGACAATCTAATGCTGAAATTCTTATGGTTATTTATTGTCGACCTGTTTTTCTTCCTTTTGGGCCACTTTTCCTCCACTGATGCCAGGTGCGCGAGCTCCGATTCCTGGGAATTTTGTCGATCTGTAGGTTCCACGTAGAAAGAGTTCTCTTACTTGCAGATGACTTCGTACATACTACACAGGCCTTAGCTTTACTTCCCATTCGATGGAAGGCGCACTGGGGCCTCTCGCTCGCCCGAAAGCACCCAACCCACCTTGATTCAGTGTCGAGCCCTGGAACTATTGACGCAGTGAAGGAGTACGTTACCTCTTAGCCATCGAGGCGTTATGATACTTGCATAGAAAGCAAAAGTGACTAACTCTTAACCATTTTTCCGCCTATGGTAGAGTCGGGTACCTATCTTGTCCGTCTGAATGGACACAAGGGCGATATATTGGACAATGTTTTTTCCACAGCCGGTTGCCGACCAAAGCTGCAATCCCTATGCTTTATTGATTGTCGGTCTACTGTTATTTTGGGCATTCCACCCAGGCCTGTGGGCGAGCTCCTACAACTGGAAATTTTGCCTCATCCATCCGTTGCCTACTAGAGAGGATTCTTTGACGTGCAACTGCCCTGCCATCGTGCACCACACGGGACCTCGGTTTTACATCTCATCCGAAGGAAGGCGTACTCGAGACCTCTCTTTCTAGCGCGCGCGCGCGCGCGCCGAAATAAGCCAACCCATATGGATCTAGTATCGAACATTGAAGCAGTGACGCAGTTACCGAGCACTCTACCCACTGCGCCACCGAGGCGGGATGCTATGCAACGGGTAGATGAGGCTGTATTTCCAGGTGTAGGAGCTCGGTGGAGTGACTCAACGAACAGTAGGCCAACGATCAATAAGCATAGGGGGGTTGCAGCTTTGATGGGCAACCGACTGCGGAGAAATACCGTCCAATGTATCACTCGTGAGTCCAATCAGAGGGTCAAAATGGGTAGCGACCCTGCCATTTGCGGTGAGAAGGTTAGGAGTTGCTTTTAAACGCCTAGTGCATGGTTGGACTGCATGCAGTGCTTGCAAGATTAGGTCGTTATCCTCTGGTTTTTTATTGCTCACCAGTTGATTTTTACTATTTACTCAGGACGGTTGGAATTGAATGCAAATAAAATTGCATCCTTTTGTGGCGACTAAAGTCTACTTTGCTAACTGATTGACGACATCGTTATTGGTTGATGAGGAACAAAGAAAAAAACAACAATCGTTGTGTGGAGTGCTTAACAGCCTCTCATGACAAAAATAGTCTCACACCATTCCTAATGCCACCCTTCTTGTTCATCAAGACGTGCCATTCTTTTCTCCAGAATCCTCCACCCCAGAACGGCTGTATTGTGTTGGACACACCAATTCTCGTCTGATCACTGAAGTTACTCAACGCAACCCCAGCTAGTACTGACATGGGTGGCTGCTTGGGAAAATTGGGTATTGCTAATACCCAAAAATCGTCGCATTGGTGTAGTGTCTGTGCAGTCTCTGCATAAGAACTATACGGTGGACGGGGCTCTAAATGACCTTGTAGTTGAAGGGCCCTAAAAACACCAACAAACATGGGAAAACTGGGTACTTACCAATGCCCAAAAATCGTCGCATTAGTGTGGTGTCTGCATAAGAACTACACTGTGGACGGGGCTCTAATGACCTTGTAGGGTTGATCTAAATGACCTTGTAGTTGGAGGGCCCTAAAAACACCAACAAACATGGGAATACTGGTTACTACCAATGCCCAAAAATCGTCGCAGTAGTGTAGTGTCTGTGCATCATAACTACGCAGTGGACGGGATTTTAATGACCTTTGAAGTTGAAGGGCCCTAAAACACCTGGAGTCACCAATTCTCGTCTGACCACTGAAGTTAAGCAACGTAACCGCAGCTAGTTCTAACATGAGTGCCCGTTTGAGAAAACTGGGTGCTGTCAATGCCCAAAAATCGTCGCTTTAGTGTAGTGTCTGCATAAGAACTACACTGTGGACGGGGCTCTAAATGACCTTATAGTTGAAGGGCCCTAAAACACCAAAAAGTATGGAAAAACTAGGTACTGCCAATGGCCAAAAAGCGTAGCATTAGTGTAGTGTCTGTGCTGTCTCTGCATTAGAACTACGCAGTGGACGGGATTCAGATGATCTTTGAAGTTGAAGGGCCCTAAAACGCTAACGAAACAAAAGAAACGAAGATGGACCTAACCAACTCCTTCCTTCTCCTCTCCCGTCCCAGCTTCATCGCTAAAATACTGCACGTTGCTCTGTAATGCAAAAGCTCTCTGCCAATTGCGTTGCCAATGTCGGTCAGCAACGCTGTCATGTACTTCATCAAATTTTAAAATATTCGATACCAGCTACGGCTCAGCTACTCAAGACGTAGTCAGCTAGACCGGCACTGGTGAAAAATTGAAAAACAATAAAGTACTACGAAAGGCATTGGCGGCGTCCACACAGGGGGAAGGGCAAATGGGCCGTTTGTTCTTGCTCTGTCCCTCTCTCTGCATGTGATCGAAAAAAGACATAAAATTAAAATTGACAAGGAAAATATATGCTTTGAGATACTCAGCTGATGCGATTCAGGGCACATTACCCTTCCCTTTCACGGAAAATGTTATGCAGACGTTTATGTTTGTGAATAGTGCGACATTGTCCTGTTTGTCCTATGGGGATGAATGTAACCATAACTTTCTCCATTAATAAGGGTTATGTGCCGGAATTAATTGAATGATAAAAATATGCACCCCCAAACCCTTTTCCCACCTCTGGCGGGGTCGGGTAACCATCTTGTCCCTCTGAATGGACGCAAGAGCGATATAGTGGACAGTGTTTTTCCACAGCCGGTTTCCACCCAAAGCTGCAACCCCTATGTTTATTTATCGTCGGTCTACTATTGGTTGGGGCATACCTCCGAGCTGCTACACCGGGGAATTTTGTCTTCTCTACCAGTTGCATAGTAGAGAAGGTTCTTTGAGGTGCAAATGCCATCGTAGACCACATAGGCGGCTCATGGGGCAGGCAAACCTAGGCGGGTGCCTACGGCATCCTTGCCAAGGAATCTATGTGTCATGTAAAATGTTCAGAGTCCTGGGGTTCCCAAACTTCTTTGATTAGTGGGTCTTCTTCAAAATGATGTCTTTCTTGAAGCCCCTTGTTACAGAGTCATAGCAGTGCATGTGGGGGGAGTGGACCAAGCAGCCATAACGGGCTAGACCCTGTGAAGGCTGCTCACGGATGAAGGGGAGGTAGGAGTGGGGAAACTATAAATACCCAGCGTTTCCAACCAGCAACCCATGTCGGTACTAACTTGGTTTGCGTTGTCCAACACAGTTAAGCCGCTCAATTAACAATAGGACAAATGCCAAGGGCGTGAGGAACGCTGAGACAATTTAGAACTGCATTAAATTTAATGTGGGGAGGCGGCGCTGGACCCACTCCCCTAGAGCGCCTAAAACTCACGAGCCGGGCCTGGTAGACCACACAGGACGTCGGTTTGACTTCTCGTCCGAAAGAAGGCGCACTCGCGACCTCTCTCTCTCTCTCTCGCCCGAAACAAGCCAACACACCTCAGTCCAGTATCGAGCCTAGAACTACTGACGCAGTTGCCGAGCGTGCTACCCACTGCGCCACGGAGGCGGGTAAACCGGTATTAATTGAATGACTAATTTTTTGTGTGATTTTTCGACGGCAATAATGCCCATTACAAATGAAATTATAATCTTAACAATACTTCCGTCGTTGATTGAGACGAAAACAGAGAAGAAAGTCGTCTTTCTTCTTTGTAGATCGATGATTATTTTTCGTCGTCTTGTCGTAGCAATAGTGGTGGGCTTGTTTCGTTATCAGGTCTATGCAGCACATTCGTATTTGTTACTGTGTATGTGTCTGGTGTTGCTATGGTAACAACCAGGGATGATTCTATGTGCAGGGAAACCTTTCTATTAAGTTGTAGCTACGATGGAGGAGGGAGGTCATTCATAAATATCGTGACTAGATTATCTAATGGCGCTCTTGTGTGACGGATTTCCAGCAGACCCCTTTTATTAAGTTTAAATCGTTCTTTTTAATGATGATTGAGTTTCGGATCTCCTTAAGACACATCTACAGTATATAAGGTGATCAAGTGTGTCTTCTAACACAGGTTCCATTGCCTGTTCGAGAGGGTGCAGTCTTTTATCCAGTCTTCTTGACGTGGTGTTAAGAGCAGCGAATTGCGTTGGACACACCAGTTCTCGTCTGATCACTGAAGTTAAGCAGCGCAACCCCAGCTAATACTGACATGGGTGGCCGCTAGGGAAAACTGGGTACCGCTAATACCCAAAAATCGTCGCATTAGTGTAGTGTCTATGCGGCCTCCGCATGAGAACTATACTGTGGACGGGGCTCTAATGACCATGTAGTTGAAGGACCCTAAAACAACAAATTGACGTGGTGTCCAGCATTTCCTTTTGTATGCCCTACAACAGATTGTTGGACGTTTATGATGGATATTTATTTACTAACCCGCCTCGGTGGTGCTGTATGTAGGGTGCTCGGTAACTGCGTCAGGGCTTCTAGGTTCGATACAGGCTCCTGATGAGTTGGCTTCTGTCGGACGAGAGAGGGAGAGAGGCAGGCACCGAGTGCAGGGAGCAGCTTATCGCTTTGGACACACCAGTTCTCGTCTGATCGCTGAAGTTAAGCAACGCAATCCCACCTAGTACTGAGGTTGGCCGCTTGGGAAAGCTGGGTACTGCTAACACCCAAAAATCGTCGCATTAGTGTAGTGCAGCGATTCTCAACCTTTTTTTCGGCGGCACACTAACAACGATTAATTTAGGGGCACACCAGCTGCGTCCGTAACTTCGTCGGTAGTTCGAGGTTCAATAGTGGACCGAGAGAGACCCCGGGTGTGCCTTCTTTCGGATGAGAAGTAGAACTGAGGTCCCGTGTGGTGTACGATGGCATTTGTACCTAAAAGAACCTTTTCTACTATGCAACGCCAAATTTCGAGGTGGAGCTCGTCCTTTGGCGTCCGTGGAATGCTCCAACCAATAGTAGTCCGACGTTAGGAGTTACGTTGTAACCTAACCCTATGCACACATTAAGCCTTGTTAGCCACTAGTCAGAAGTGAAATATTTATGTCCATTGGTTCAGTTAGTCCCTCCTAGAAGGGTAGAACCGATTGAACGAACTACTTGGCTGACGTCGCTTATATATGGGTGTTCGCAGCGACGGCGGCGGCACATTTCAAGAATTTCGCGGCACACCAAAGGGCCGCGGCACAGTGGTTGAGAATCGCTGGTGTAGTGTCTGTGCATTAGAACTACGCAGTGGACGGGGCTCTAATGACCTTGTAGTTGAAGGGCCCTAAAACACCAATGAAAAAAATCAAGCCCCGAGTGCGCTCTCCTTCGGATGAGATGTAAAACCCAGGTCCTGTGTGGTGTAGGATGGTATTCGCAGGTAAGACAATCCTTTCTGCTATGCAACAGGTGGATGAGGCAACATTTCCAGGTGTAGGAGCTCGCTTCTTGGCGTCGGTGGAGTTCCCCAACGAACAGTAGACCGACTATAAATAAGCATAGGGATTGCAGCTTTGATCGGCAACCAGCTGCTTAAAAACACTGCCCAATAGTAGATCACCCTTGCGTTCATTCAGAGGGGTAAGATGGGTACCCGACCTTGGCAGGCAACCTCTTTGTACACCGCATGGGAAAGTACAAATGGTATCCTATCGTGTGAGTGTGTGATATGCAGAAAAAGGACTCTTTCTTCATAAAGAAGTAACCTACACGTATATATCGACAACATTTTCCGGTGTAGGACCTCGTCCCTCTCTCGGAGGTGGCGTTCAATAGATCCCCTAGTGTTACCGTTTGGGATGGGACAAACCTACTATAGGCGGGAAAAGAATTAAGAATGTTAGTGATTAAGTCGTTGAGAAGAAACTTGTTTTCTGACCCTCAAAACTTGCCAGCCTTGATAATATTGGCACTCACTGTCCCGTTCGTGGATATGACGTCATCCAAGTACGTCGTTAGGTTTCTTGAAGTGGACACTTGGAAGGATGATGAACGAAAAGTCATTCAATTTTTTTTTTTGCATTTCATGGGAATTGCCGAAAACTAGACAGCATTCTCTTGGTTAAAGTTAGGGGGTTCCTTTAAGGGAAGCGCTTATTCCACGTCGGTTGCTAGAGTACTTGACTAGTGAATCCATTGTTGCAGGTTCGATCCAGGCCAAGTGCGAGCTTCCCAACGTGCATTTTCTGTCGGATGGGAAGTAACGACCTGTCTGACTGTCGTTTGTAATAAGCTTCTTTGTCTCTGCAAGAGATTTCAGGATTTGAAGTATGTGAAGGGAACCTGGTGGCAACATCACAGGGGGTACGGGGATTTTGGTCTGATAGCAAATGGTACCATTCTAATATTCGCTAGTGTCCCTTCAGAAATGCAATTTAAGGAGGAATCTTCTTCATCAGATTTTTGCTTCGTGTGATGTTCGTCCTTGTTTATCATCTCGTAGTTGAACTTATGACCTTTTCAACTTGACTTTCCACTGAATTTTTGCTATTAACTGGAAAATTTTCATTTTGTTTGCGATAATAGCTCACCTTGGCGTAGTAATTGAAATTTTTGAAGGAAAAATGCAGGTGGAAGATGACTTTTGTCGTCGTCAACAATAAAGTATTTGGCACGCATGCGCCGCACTCCCCCTCGTTGGCCTGCCGTTCTTGTGACTGTAACTGTGAATATGGGGCTCTTGTAATTGGGTTCACTAACACGTGTGGATGTCACAAAATGTTTGCCATTGCCAAAATACGTTTGCATAATTGGTACATTCTCAGTGGAGCAGGGCCAGCCTGAATAAAGGAGGGTTCCGGTGCAATGTTCATTTCCGGGGCCCGGCAGTCTGTCGGCCTAGGGGGCCAGCGTTTGAGAGTCGGTGTTAAAGAGTCTACCTTAGAGAGCTGATCTTACAGAGTTCCGGCCTTGGAGTTCTGACCATAGGGTGCCGTCGTTAGAGTGCCAGGGTTCGTTAGAGTGGCATAGTGTCGGTGGTACAGTTCCGCCATTAGAGTGCAGACGTTAGAGTGCAGAATTTAGATTGCCGGCAATTTCGAGGCATTTTTTTTTTTTCGAATTCTTTTCCTAATTTCCTACAGCCCGGTGCACAATTTTTTTCTGGCAGGTCATCCTTCGAGCTCACCCCTTTTACCTGGCCGTAAATTATATTCAGCAGTTGAGAGTTGGACTACTGACGCGGTGACACCAGGTTCGAGGTGGGTTGGCTTCTTTCGGACGAGAGAGGGAGAGAGGAAGAGATAGAGGGATGTATGGGTGGCCACTTGGGCAAGCTGGGTAGTGCTAACACCCAAAAATCGTCGCATTAGTGTAGTGTCCTGTACAATCTCTGCATTAGAACTACGCAGTGGACGGAGCTCTCTGACCTTGTAGTTGGAGGGCCCTAAAACACCAACGGACGAATGAACCAGGGATATATGTATGGGAGGTCAAGCCGTGGACCCTGTGTAATGTTTATGATGTCTCTTGCGCGGAAAAGAACCCTTTCTATGAGGAAAGTGTCGATCTGCAAGATCCCCAAGAACAGGAGCTCGTCCGCCTGTCATTGGTGGAGGGAAAGTCCCAACGAATCAAAACCGACAAAAAATAAGCATAGCCCAAACTTAAAACAGATAAGCCATGCGTCCCAGTGGGACAAACAAATGGGGATAGGATTCCGCCGTAGGCAGAAATGGGGTTAGTAGAGTTCACTGTTGGAGGTGAGAGGCCGACGTTACCTAACCAAATGAGTCGTGGTTTTGGTACATAATTGCTTTTCATCCTTTGGTGCTGCGTCTGGATGATAAAATTGGGGATGAAAAAGACGTGGATGAAGAAAGTGATGATGATGATGATAAAAGAAATTTGTTCTTTTACACTTTAATGAATTTTATGCAGATGAAATGAGATTGGCCCATCTTCGTCCCTAGTGACATAAGTGGAGCCTGGATGTTGTCGGGACACAGACGTTTGCTCCTCCTTGTCACTCTTTCTTGAGTGCAATATACCGGTAACCGTCGAAAATTACAGTGGAAGTCGCAGACTGTAAGCCTGATGGTCAGCACATATTGTTAATTTTTGACAAAAGACGGGTGGCTAAATCACTATATAAAAGGTGACCGGTGTGTGTGTCCTGTTGCGATTAAAATAAGCGACTTTCACTGTCCTACTACCTACTCAGGTCGGGTCAGGCAGAGTCGGGTACCTATCTTGTCCCCCTGAATGGACACAAGGGCGATCCATTGGATATGTTTTTTCCACAGCCGGTTGCCGACCAAAGCTGCGACCCTTATGCTAGGGTTGGCGTCACCCGGTGCGGTGACACCATGGTGTTACCCCCCCTCCCGAAAAACGACGCTTCTTCTGTTTTGGTGTCATCCCATTTTTCATGGTGCGAGTGGTGTCACCCGGTTTTGGGCTAGAGAGAGAGAGAGAAGCCCCACGTGGCATTCCTTCCAATGGGAGGTAAAACCGATGTCCCGTGTGGTGTACGATATTTGCGCGCCAAGAAACACTCTTTCTACTATGCAGGGATGATAAGGAAAATTCCCAGGTGTAGGATCTCGGTGGAGTGTCCCAACGACACCACATTCGTCAAAACCCGGCCCCTCGTTTACTGGGAGCGGCTTATTGCGTTGGACACACCAGTTCTCGTCTGATCACTGAAGTTAAACAACGCAACCCCAGCTAGTACTGACATGGGTGGCTGCTTGGGAAAACTGGGTACTGCTAATACCCAATAATTGGCGCATTACTGTAGTGTCTGTGTAATCTCTGCCTAAGAACTATGACCTTGTAGTTGAAGGGCCCTAAAGCACCAAAAAACCAAACTAAACCCTCGTTTAATAAGGCCCCGCGCGCGGGCCTCTATATTACTCTCTCTATCTTTCTCTCTCGCCTTTTTCGGATCCGGAAAGTCCTGCCGAGTATTGACTGGTTGTAAAGTTTACATTTTGAAATGACTGTTGCCATTTACCAATTCCATTTCTAGTGATTTATTTGAGGGCAATTTATTTGAGGCGGGCAGAGGCGGTGATTTTCATCTCTTTTGTTGGTGTTGGGTTGATATTTGTAAAATAGACACACGCCCCGAAAACAAATCACAATTTATTTGCATCTCTTATCAGGGTAAAATGAAAAACACGGGAGTCTCAACTAAATTTGAATTTATACTAGACAATGGATTATAGTCTCTGCGGTTGCTGTTGTTGTCTAACAGAAGTATTGCTTACGTATGTAAATTTGAGGGTCCTCTCCTCCTCCTCCCGCTCTTTAAAGAGATTGCTTTGATCTCACTCTATCAATTTTATATCTCATAATTTAAATCCCTCTTTTCATCTGGCAATAATAATAATTATAGAATCATAGGCAGTGATTTACTTTTCATACTTAATGGACAATAAACACATACCTCAAGGACCTTGTAAAAGGTGCTCTTTGTCGGTGTGTACAAAAAGTGTACGAGACATTTTAAGGAATAACAGCATTTTGTTTCTAACAATCGTTATGGGACGTGTTCAATTGGGAAGGGCAGGAAAATAGTGGCGACGTGCTCTCCAGGGGCGCACTGGTGACGAAGCATCAGTGTTCCAAAGCATGGGGAAGGGTATAGACTCGGAGGGAGCGGCTGTATTGTGTTGGACACACCAGTTCTCGTCTGATCACTGAAGTTAAGCAGCGCAACCCCAGCTAGTACTGACATGTGTGGCCGCTTGGAAAAACTGGGTACCGCTAATACCCAAAAATCGTCGCATTAGTATAGTGTTTGTGCAGTCTCTGCATTAGAACTACGCAGTGGACGGGGCTCTACTGACCTTGTAGTTGAAGGGCCCTAAAACGCCAACAAACCAAAAAAGGACTCTGATGTGACCCATAGAATCAATGGGGATGCTTAAAGTGGAGACAGGCAAGTGGAGTCCTGTGTGATAGGAGGGTCCCAAAGGGAAGTTTTACAGGGCAGTGAAGAAGAGGAAGAACCACGTCAATAGAATGCAAGTAGCCGAGATGCGAATGCTGCGGTATATACATGGGGTAGGGTGCCGAGAGGTGACAGAGTTAGGAATGAGTAAACTATATTAGAGGTAGCCTAGGGTTGGGGAACATCGTGGTCTATAACGGTACTGCGATTAGCTGAAGTGTTGTTCAATGAAGTGCACGTGTCTATTGGAACATGGCGCCATTTCCATGACAACATCATTCTTCAGTGTTTTAGAATTACATCATCATCAAACCGTTATCCTGCCTGTGGCAGACTCGGGTCTTCGGGTTCTAGCCCTCCACTCCATACTATCTCCTACCAGTTCCCCGTCCACGGCACACTATCATAATCTATCACTGCCTCCTTTCTTGATGAGACTGATATGACTGGAGACACCCCAGCCAGGCGTCTGGAATCCGCAGGAATATTTAGACGTGTTGTCTGTGGGGGATGCCGGCGTACCCCACAGAAGACACTCGATGCATTATCTGCCGTGGAAGCTGAGGTCTGCACCCCGGTAACGTTGAAGACGCGTGTTAACGGCGCCCCGGGATTCACTCGCTCACCCTTGACGACCGCCAACACGCAGTTTTGATCCCCTACAGCAGGGGTGGCCAACAAGTCGATCGCGAGGCCAATTTGGTTTGTTTGTTGGTGTTTAAGGTCCCGTCAACTACGAGGTCATTAGAGACCCGTCCACTGCATAGTTCTAATGCATAGACTGTACAGACACTACACTAATGCGACGATTATTGGGTATTAGCAGTACCCAGCTTTCCCGCGCGACCACCCATGTCAGTACTAACTGGGCTTGCGTTGCTTAACTTCAGTGATCAGACGAGAACTGGTGTGTCCAACGCAACTCGCCGCTCCCATACCAATTTTGGTCGATCACTCGCGATGTGTGGACTTAAGACCCGCCTCGGTGACGTAGTGGCTCAGTGGTTCTATGTTCGATACTGGACCGAGGTGGGCGCAGTATCCGGCTAAAATCTCCTGCGGGCCCGTATGTTGGAAACCCCTGTCTACAGTGTCTACACCGTAGGTTTTAAAAATGTGGAACGCTCCACGATTTGTTATTGAAACACGTGGGTGGAAAATTGAATGTCGCGCGTCATGGCGTGGTGGTCATCACGGCCACTTTTTTTTTTCAACCCTCTAATAGTGGACTTTTGTACTGCGCCCTGACTGAATCTAGAAATAAACCACTTAACGTCTAAAAGGGTGGATGATAACGTTCTGTCGATTACATTATACAGTAGTACCAAATGAAAGATTTTTGATGCGCTCCACCGCCATTTCTAGGAAATTGAACGGTCAGGGAACGGTGTCGGTGGGTGTTAACTGACGTTGTGATATCATATCAGTCGCGAAAGGGTTAGGCTAAATAATAGTTTTGTTGCCACTCTTTTTCGCTTCACTTCACCTGTCATCGCGAAGCGATTAAAATTTTATTATTGTTGATTTCTTCAGCTTGTGATCGGAATTAACTTTTCAAGTGCTATACGGGGGTGGAAGGTGAGAGTAACTGAAATGCGAATGCTCCTGTACATAGTTGGGTGTCGGGAGCAGACAGAATTAGGAATGAGTGTGTTAGGAGTATCTTGGGGTGGGGGATAGATTGAGGTGGTATGGGCATGTGGTGAGAAGAGGGGAGGAGGAGTTGGTTAGGTCCATTACAAGGATGTAGGTTATTGGAAATAGCCAGTTGTTCGAATCCAGACTGCAGCCACAGCTAAAGAAATACCTGTGTCTATCCGAGGTCGAAGTAGGCGCCCCAAGTCCGAGATGTCCAGGCAGAAACAGCTGAGGAAGCAAATCGCAAGCAGGTCAGTGGAAAGGTAACGGAAAAGAAGATAGGTTTAGTTACAGAGTATTAATGGATGAAAACCTTTTTTTTTTTTTACTGTAAGTAAAATACATTGCGTCCTAACTAACCGGAACTATTTTGCACATCGTTAGGCCCTTTTCTTGTGCCTTTAGGGCTTCACTGGTTATTAGCGTGAACTTGGAACCGTCATCAACCTAGCTCACTCTTTTTTGGGAGCGGTTGGACACACCAATTCTCGTCTGATCACTGAAGTTCTGCTCGCAACCCCAGCTAGTACTAACATGGGAGACCGCTTGGGAACACTGGGTACTGCTAATACCCAGAAATCGTCGTAACAGCGTAGTGTCTGTGCAGACTCTGCATTAGAACGTTGCAGTGGGCCGGGCTCTAATGATCATTGTAGTTGAACGGCTCTAAAACACCAACGGAAGTCACTCTTATTTTCGCGTAATGTTGTCTACATAGTGGGAGGTAAGTCACGGGCATACCCTCCCATCAGAGTTAAGTACACGAAGGGTAAGTCAGGGTCAGACAAAGCCGCCTCCAGGGTTGTGAACTAAGTGGCTTGTTTGCTGCAGGCAAGGAATGAACCAAATACTGGATGAATGCCATTTTATGTAATTGGCTGCCAACCGAATGCTACTTAACCCCGCTTGAATCCTATCTAAAGCTGGGTTTACACTGCGGGAAACATACTCGCCGCAACTGTTTCCACAGGCTTGCGGCAATCTCGCCCGTCTCGCCCTCCCTGTTTACATTGAGCGAAATATTGCGCGAAGCAAGCATGCAAAACGTATCTAGAGTACTAGTGCACGAAGTGGGAGTGGCGAAACCCTTTGATGCGCGTCCAAAATCCGACAGTGCGGTGGCTCACCACGAGGCTGCCTCGCGCAGCAAGTTTCGGGGCGAGTCCCCGTTTACACTGCGCGAGTCTTTTCTAATGAAACAGTTGCGCGAGTGTGTTGCGCGCAGTGTAAACCCAGCTTTAGAATCTGCAGTGTTGAAGTGGCCTGTATTAGACCCAGGGTTTCATTTGTGCAGAGGATTCCATCCACTACTATAAGGCGCGACATGTAGTAGTGTACATACAGTATGTCAGTATTGACTTTAAAACTCCATTTTTTAAATCACTTCCGGAGGATTTTGAGTGATTTTTTTTTAAGGTTTGGGTGAAAAAGATAGCGAGGTTTTTTGGTAATGCAGTTATTTTGTGAAAAATTTCAAACTTCGATGTAATCAATTCGTGTGATGTGCATGGATAGGTTATCTTATTAGTTTCGCATCTCTTGTAATCTACTTTTTTTCTCTCTCCGATTTGATCGTATATTAACTTAAAAATATTTAATGGTAGAGGCGAGAGAGAAGGTCTTTCATGTCTGTTTTCAGACATTTTTTTTTCTCGGAGTGTTTTCAGCGGTTTTTCAAAGTGTCAATTGTCGATGAATTAAAATTAACTCGAATTAGTTTGACAAACTCTTAAAATGTTGTCAATCTAAGTACAGCTTACTTTTATGAAGAGTTTCATTGACAAAAATACGGTCGAGGGGTTTTTATTGTACATTTCTGCTGAAATTTGTTACAATATGATTATAAAAAGTGATGGATGCTGCAGAATAGATAATAAGAGAGAAGATGAATACGTCAACTTGAATAGGAGACCTTGGATGATTATTACACTTGTGTTGAAGCTTCCTTTGTGCTCTTCGTATAATAATATTGTTATTATGAAATATTTTAAAAGAATTTTCAGCTGTTGCTGTACTTGCGATTCACGTGGCAGGGCTGACATTGCACTCAATGTCTGTCTGTCTCTCTCTCTGTTAAGTAGACACCCCCACCTATCGCCATTTCACTAGCATCCGGTGCAGGATTTAATAACCGTTTCTAATGCCATCTTAGCCGTCACTTGTATTATGACGCGTTGAAGTAGTGTTTGACGTCACGCGCGTCCACTCTCATTTTAATCTCCTATTTGTTATTGCCGTTATGTAATTTCGGACCTCACGTTTCGCAAGGCCATTCAACGACTCGAATATCAGAAAATAGGCTCCTGCCTCTTTGGAAATTTGCCGATTTTAGTAGTGTGGAGGCTAACCCGACTCGGTGGCGCAGCGGATAGCGTGCTCGGTAACTGCGTCAGTGGTTTTTCATTCGGTACTGGACCGAGCTGGGTGGGCTCCTTTCAGGCGAGACAGAGACAGGCCCCGAGTACTCACGCCTTCCTTCGGATGAAAAGTAAACCGAGTGGTGCTGTACGGTGCATTATGGCATTTACACCTAAAAGAACCGTCTCTACCATGCAACATGCCTAGGTGTAGGAGCTCGCTTCCTGGCGTCGCTAAACCTAAACATAGGGGTTGAAATTTTGGTCGGCAGCCGGCGATGGAAAAATGCCGTCCACTATTTCACCCTTTGTCCATTCTGAGGGACAAGATGTGCACCCGACCATGTCTTTGGCGGGAAAAGGGTTAGGAGTTTCTTAGTAGCGTAGAGCCTCATTTTCATACAGGTGGTGTAGTACAGACCTGTCAGAGGCGAGGAAACTCAGCTGGAGCTATGGTCCTCGCGTCTTGTAAGGCGCAAGTAGAAGGGTTATGGTATCTAGTGTGGGGTAGTTTCCCCTCCCTGAGTGTTAAAGATCACCTTTTGTGTGGGGAGAAAAAGGAATGTGCATGTGTATTGTTATCATCAGGCGTAGGAGGCCGATTCTCCTTCTTCTTGCCTCGGTTGTTCGGTGACAGCTTGCTTGGAGTGCGTGGATTAGGTTCGGTCCTGAATAAGGCGAGTGGCTTCTTTTCCGGGCGAGAAAAGAGTGCACCTGTTCATATGATGTGTCGATGCCATCACTACGCGGAAAAGGAACCTTTCCATGTGAAGAGGCAAAATTCCACGATGTAGAAGCTCGAACCCTCTTTCCCTCTCTGACGGTCGATAAATTGCCGTCAGCTGTCGTGAGACTGAAGTCAAATAAACAAGTTGCCCGTTGCTCTCAAAGGTTAGAAAAGGAGATCAGTTATCCTAATAAACAAAAAGCAAAGCCCCTACTAACCCTTTTTTCTGTCATATAGGCAGGGTCGGCTACCCACCCGTCTTTGCCCCTCTGAATGCACACATGGACGATCTATTGGACGGTATTTTAGCGCAGCTGACTGCCGACTGAAAGCCTCTATACATATTTATCGTCGGTCTACTGTTCGTTGGAGTACTCCACCGACTCCAAAGGGCGAGGTCCTACACCTGGGAATTTTGCGGGAGCGGCGAGTTGCGTTGGACACACCAGTTCTCGTCTGATCACTGAAGTTAAGCAACGCAAGCCCAGTTAGTACTGACATGGGTGGTCGCTCGGGAAAGCTGGGAACTGCTAATACCCAATAATCGTCGCATTAGTGTAGTGTCTGTGCAGACTATGCACTAGAACTATGCAGTGGACGGGTCTCTAATGACCTTGTAGTTGACGGGACCTTAAACACCAACAAACCAAAATGGGAATTTTGCCTCATTTTTCCATTTTCATAGTACGCAACGAGTAGATGAGGCAAAAATTTCCAGGTGTAGGAGCTCGCCCCCCCCCCCCCTAGCGTCGGTGGGAGTCCCCAAAAATGAACAGTAGACCGACGATAAATAAGCATAGGGATTGCAGGTTTGGTCGGCAATCGGCTGCAGAAAAAATATGACCAATATATCGCCCTTGTGTCCATTCAGAGGGACAAAATGGGTTCCCGACCTTACCCTAGGCGGGGAAAGGGTTAGGAGTTGCTGTTGCATAGTAGAGTGGGTTCTTTTGCGTGCCAACGACATCGTACACCACTCAGGGCCGCGGCTTTACCTCCCATCCCATCGGAACCGTTTTCTCGCCCGAAAGAAGACAACCAACCTCGATCCTGCATCGAACCTGGAACCACAAATGTATAATTGAGCATGATGTCTTCTGAAACCACCGAAGCACGTTATCACATATCCTAACAATCGGGATTCCGATTTTTGGGATGTCAGAAATTTAATTCTGACCCCTCTCCCTGTAATTCATTCAGTGGTGCCGAGAAAATGACAAAGATTGAATTGATATTATGACGTAATGGAATTGAATCCTCATTATCGCGGAGGTTTATGAGTGTGCCTTGTACATTCCTTGGTGATTCAGAGATTGGTAGAGTTGGATGATGTGCTTTCAAAATGCTTGTGGGGCCTTGACTGAGTAATCTCTAAGTGAAGTGACACAAGATGCACGTTTCAATAAAATTGTCTGCTTCTCTAAACTCTCTCCCTCTCGCCTGGTCGAGTGTTTGCCCCAGGTTAGAAAGGGTAAGGAGAAATTTAAGAAAGGTTTAACAAGGGTTTTCTAGCCCGCGTAGGGCGATGGACGGTGGGGGCTCTGTTGCTAATAACAACTGCATTCCACCGACACAGTTGAATGAGCTACGGTGAACTAACTCACCTATGTGATAAAGAAAACAGCATGCTTGACTCGTGCGTTGTTGATTGCTGGTTCGATTCTGTCTGAGACTAGGGTCTTCAACCGGAAGATTGTAAACAACCTTCCAATGTTCATCTTCCGTCTCGGATGCGAAGTAAAGCCGTGGTGCCCATACGCACAGATGAGCAAAATTTCCAAATATAAACTCCCACTCCCCTGTCATTGGTGAATTAACTTCAGTAGAGGAGAGCCAAGAAACTCCTAACCCACTTTCCGCCTATGTCAAGGTCAGGTACCCATTTAACTGCGTGAGTGGTTCTAGGTTCGATACTGGAACGAGGTGGGTTGGCTTCTTTCGGGCAAAGAGAGAAAGATGTTCCGAGTGCGCCTTCCTTCGAATGAGAAGTAGAACCGAGGTTCCGTGTGATGTACGATGGCATTTGCACGTTTAAAATAACCCTCTCTATTATGCAATGGGTAGCAAAACAAGCAGCTCCTAGCCCTTTTCCCGCCTACGGCAGGGTCGGGTCCCCATCTTGTCCCTCTGAATAGACACAAGAGGTATATATTGGACGGCATTTTTCCACATTCGGTTGTCGAACAAAGCTGCAAACCCCTATGTTTATTTATCGTCGGCCTACTGTTAGCTTGTTACTCCAACGGGTGGGGGGATCGGCCAAGCAGCCATAACGGGGCGTACCCTGTGGAGGTTGCTCGCGGGTGAGAGGAGGTAGGGTGGAGAATTTAGCAGTGCCCAGGGTTTGTAATCCAATACTCATAGTCGGTACTAACTTTGGCTGCGTTGCTCAACTTTAGTGATCTGACGAGAATTGGTGTGTCCAACGCAATTCAACCGTTTCTTTGGGGAATTCTACCGACGCCGAAGGGGGGGGGGGGCGGGCGCCTACACCTGGAAATTTTGGACCTAAATTTTAACAGCCCGTTGCATTGACGTGCCAATTACATCGTACACCACACAGGGCCTAGGTTTTACTTGTCTTCGGAAGGAAAGCGCTCTCGGGGTATTTCTGTCGCTCGAAAGAAGCAAACTCACCTCGGTCTAGTATCGACCCCTAGAATCACGGAGGCTTCGAACCTGAAAACCGTGAGCTGGAGTCGTGTGGAGTTACGTTAAGGGGTGATCTAACTGCAAGATGACGTAGTTCACAGGAGAGTCCTTATTTTTTGATCACAGGTTTAGTTGTTTGTTGGTGTTTTAGGGCCCTTCAACTACAAAGGTCATTAGAGCCCCGTCCGCAGCATAGTTCTTATGCAGAGACTGCACAGACACTACACTAATGCGACGATTTTTGGGTATTAGCAGTATCCAGTTTTCCCAAGCGGCCACCCATGTCAGTACTAGCTGAGGTTGCGCTGCTTAACTTCAGTGATCAGACGGGAACTGGTGTGTCCAATGCAATTCGTCACCCCCCCCCCCACAGGTTTAGAACGACTATGAGCAGAGTTAGGTGGCGTGGACACGTAATGAGAAGAGGGGAAGAGGAGCTCGTTAGGTCCATTTCAGGAATGCATTTGGGGTGGGAGCGAGTTGTCCGTAAGGATATGGACGGGGACCTGGTGGGAGATAGGCGGGAGTGGAGGAGTAGAACCCGCAGAACCGACCCTGCCACAGGCAGGATAAGGGTATGATGATGATGATGTTTAGAATGACTATCAAAAGAAGTTGTAAAGAACGAGATAAATGTTGCAAGGTGGCTTTAATCATTTCATTATATATAATAAAAGCAAATGATGATGTTTATTATTAGCTTTCTGATAAAATTATTTTATTCAAAAATGTTCTTTCATTCGGTGATGAAAATAGTTTAAGATGAAGTAGTAATTTTATACGTGAAATTTGTAGGCTAAAAAGAATTTCGTTTGTTTCTTAGAGCGCTTGTTACTGGATATTTATTATGGTTACGACGGTCATGTGGCCATTTTTTATTTTTGGAAATATGACTGTTGTGTAAAGAAATATTTTTGTTGCTCCAGTTTAAACAACTTTTACGGGGTTGTTACAATTTTTATCGCTCACAATAGAATAGGGCCTCATATATATTTTTTGGCGATGTCTTTCTCGATGATGGCTGCCTCCTTGTTGTAATTCCGGAAGGGGTTTATCGACACGAATTTGCAATATTAGTATTGCTACTTATCCAAGTGTTAGGTCCCTAGTGTGAACTTAAGGAAAAATTGGGCTATTTTGTCCTAGTCCTCCTCCTCTTTACTCTCTCGCACTTAGCCCTATGGCTCAAACGCATTTCTACTGGCCATGAACTGAAATGGCCTGCTGGGGAGATAATTTGTTTGCAGATGATGAATGGTTAGTGAAGTACTAAGAGAAAAGGGACTTTGAGAGTGTTAGAGGACCATAATCGAAACCGTGTCACCGTTGCTGTTGATGAGGCAGTTCAAATATTGACTAAGCGTTTGTTTTTGTTGGTGTTTTAGGGCCGTTCAACTACAAAAGTCATTAGTGCCCCGTCAACTACGTAGTTGTAATGCAGACTCTGCACAGACACTATAAACTGATGCGACGATTTTTGGGTATTAGCAGTACTCAGTTTCCCCAAGTGGCCACCCATGTTAGTACTAGCTGGGGTTGTGTTGCTTACCGTCAGTGATCAGACGAGAACTGATGTGTCCAATGCAATAAGCCGCTCCCAAGGGATGTACCCTTTGGCATCTAATGTGATGATGCGCGGAGGATTAAGACAGGCTTTATGGTCAGAATTGGTCAGCAGAGATACGGGTTGTTTGCTTCGTTGGTGTTTAAGGGCCCTTCAACTGCATTGGTCATTAGAGCCCCGTCCACTGCGCAGTTCCAATGGAGTCTGGAAAGACACTAGGTTGTTACGACGTTTTTTGGGTATTAGCTGTACCCCGTTGGACACACCAGTTCTGGTATGATCGCTGAAGTTACGCAACACAACCCCAGCTAGTACTGACATGGGTAGCCGCTTGGGAAAACTGGGTACTGCTATTTCCCACAAATCGTCGCATTTGTGTAGTGTCTGTGCAGTCTCTGCATAAGAACTACGCTGTGGACAGGGCTCTAATGACCTTGTAGTTGAAGGGCCCTAAAACCAACAAACAATACGTCGGTAGTTCCAGGTTCGGTTCTGGGTCGACTTGGATCGTTGGCGTTTTAAGGCCCTGAATAGTTATAATGCACGAGTGTGAACAGGCACTACAGTGGTATGACGAATTGGGTATTAATAGCACCCAGTGTTCCCAAATGGTTACCCATGCTAGTACTAGCTAGGGGTTGCGTTACTTCAGTGATCAGACGAGAACTGGTGTGTCCATCGCAATACAGCCGCTCCCCCAAAGAATCGGGAAAACCATACTCATCAGGTGGATCGATGTGCGTGTGAGAGGTAGCGAAAGGGAGTATCTTCGAGTCCACGGGGAAAGAAAATGGGCTTGGGTGGTAAGGACCTAAAATGAGTGAGGAGGCTTTGAAAAAGACTTGTGGTGATCTTTGAAGACTTTGAAAGGTGGTTGAGGAAGAAAGAAAGAGGGGAATGAGCTGAGTTTAGAGCTTGAAATATTTAATAGGCCCATACATTTTTTCTCTTCTGCCTTTCTATGTTTTTTTTTACGGTAATTTTTTTGCACCACATAAAATTCAGACATTTTGCCCCGCTAACCATTGTTGAAGAACCTATAAACAAAAATGAAGTTGAGTAATAGATGAGTAATGCCAATAATAAAAGTCGGTATGCTGCTGATGTTAAATTTAGTACATATATTATTTATATATGAGTAACATTTAAATTTTTAAATTACTAAGTTTTCATTAAATTAATGGGGTTCCGCACCAAAAACCTTGCGCAGTCTCAAGGGGCGCTGTGCGTGATTGTAAGAAAGACTGGAAAGGAACGGCAGTCAAATGCTTTAGGAGCAGGGAAGCAAGATGGGGCTCTCATCTAAGAGTGCCAGATTGGAAAGAAAGTAATTTTGAAAAGGTGCCCTATTGTAAACCTTAAAATGTCATCTTCATCATAATACCCTTATTCCACCAGTGGCAGTGTCGGGTCTGCGGGTTGTAGCCCTCCAATCCCCGTCTATCCCCCACTAGGACCCCGTCCACTCCAAACACTACCATATCCTTACGGACAACCTGCTGCCACGTCTGCTTCGGTCTCCCCCTGCCTCGGGTGCTTCCAACTGAAATGGACACAACGAGCTCGTCATCCCCTCTTCTCATTACGTGTTCATACCACCTCAACCTACTATTCCTCATTTTTTTCGGCAATGTCCCCCACCCCAGGCTACCTCTAATATACTGATTCCTAATTCTATCAGCTCTCGACACCCCACTCATGTACCGCAGCATTCGCATCTCGGCTACTTGCATGCTATTGACGTGGCTCTTCCTCACTGCCCCCAATACTCTGATCCATATTGCATCGCGGACCTAACCACTGCCCTGTAAAGCTTCCCTTTCAACTCGATTGGGATCCTTCTATCACACAGGACTCCACTTGCCTGTCTCCACTTCAACCATCCCTCATAGACTCGGATGTGACCCATAGAATCAATCTCCCCATTGCTTTGGAACATTGATCATAGATACTTTACCTTTTGGACCTTCGTCACCAGTTCGGCCCTAGAGAGCACGTCGTCACTATTTTCCTGTCCTTCCCAATGTGACAAAATGTCTTGACTTCCAAAAATGAACAAACTCCTAACTCAGTTCCCATCTTTGGCAGGGTCGGGTACCTCTCCTGTTCCTCTGAATGGATACATGGGTGATATACTGGGCAGTATTTTCCGCAGACGGGTGCCGACCAAAACTGCAACTTCTGTGCTTGTTTACCGTCGGCCTAGTGTTCGTTGGGGCACTCCACCAGCGCCAGGCGAGCTCCTACACCTGAAAATTTGGCCTCACTTACCCGTGCATCGTTAGTGGTTCAATTCGGTCCCGAAACTGTTGAGGTGCACTCCAAACAAACAGGCCGGCTGGATTGCGGCTGTACCGGTGTGACTGGAGGACTTGCATCAGATGTGAGTCGGTTTTGATGTATGTATTTATTCTCTACAAATGTGTATAGGAGAAATGATTATTATCCTCCTTCTCTCATTTTCGTTTTTATCGATTTTTTTACTTGTAATTCGCGACGTGTGATCGCCTTATTAAATGTTAATCAGAATTGTTTTGCTGAAGGGAATTGGGGAAGGTTGTGCTACAGTGTGTTTGATGGTGGCGCTTGAATTTTGCGAGCCTGTTGTTGGTGGAACAGGCTCCTTCATGCTTTGATTTCTCTTGGACGTTTTTAATAAATTCTTTTGGAATTTAATCCGTTTTGTTTTGCCATTGTCTTCTGTTTAATATTAATAATTCAGAAATTATTGAAACAGCTTCCTTTACGTCAGGGCCTATGGTTTGCTCGTTATTATACGCTAGCCTCATTAATGCAATGAGTCGGTTTGTTATTCATCTGTCGAAATCAAAGAATTGCTAAGGCCCTCCTTGCACAGTACTGCAGGGACATTTTGAAAAGTATTTCATTTTTTATTTCGTTTCGTTGGTGTTTCAGGACCCGCCTCAGAAGCGCAGTGGTTGGCGGGTTCGGTAACTGCGTCAGTGGGTCTAGGTTCGATACTGGGCCGAGGTGGGATGGTTTCTTTACCGGGCGAGAGACAGAAAGAGATGCCCCGAGTGTGCCTAACTTTGAATGAGACGTAAAATCGAGGTCCCGTGTGGTGTACCATGGCATTTTCACGTAGAAGAACCCTCTATCCTATGCAATGGGTAGATGAGGCAACATTTCCAGGTGTAGGAGCTCGCCCCCCCCCCCTGGTGTCGGTGGAATTCCCCAACGAACAATATGCCGACGATGAATAAGCATAGGGGTTGCAGCTTTGGTCGGCAACCGGCTGCGGAAAAAAACTGTCCAATAGATCGCCCTTGTGTCCATTCACAGGGACAAGATGGATACTCGATTCTGCCATAGGCGGAAAAAAAAGGTTGGGAGTTGCTTGTTGGTGTTTTAGGGTTCTTCAGCTACAAAGGTCACTCGAGCCTCGTCCACTGCGTAGTTCTAATGCAGTCTGTATGAGCACAGTGTTCCCAGCGATCACCCATGCCAGTTCTAGCTGGCGTTGCGTTGCTTAACTTCAGTAATCTGACGAAAACTGCTGTGTGCAACGCAATATAACCGACCACCCAAAAGTATTTGAGATTGAAGATGAGTATGTGGACCCCAGTGTCACACAAGCTGTCGCATGATTTATGTAGGCGGCCTAATGATACTCATTAACAGAATGTTAGGGTTTCATCTCTCAATATGGCGCTCAGCTCGTCCCAGGCCAATTTACCGCATCAGCTTGAAACACTCATTGGGGTAAGGAGGGGACTAATGTAAATAGTTGAGGGGAGTGTAAAGAGTTTCTAGTTTTCATTCATTTCAATGGGCTCATTTCAGCTACCCTATCTTCCGTATTTTGGACTACAAAACGAACCCCTTTGTTCTTGGGGTGTTTCCAAGTTACATGGTTCGAAACTAGGTGGATACATGATAAGTCAGGGATCACCTCATGCCACGTTTGGCTTGTGAGAAGCTGCTGTATTGCGTTGGCCACATTTTCCTCGATATAAACGTGCACACACTCCCACATAGGGGTCAGGACTGAAGTTCCCATCCGGAAAATGGTGTGCATTTGGAACTTCCTGGTTCTGGTCTGATCATTGAAGTTAAGTAACGCAACCTCAGCTAATACTAGCATGGGTAGCCACTTGGGAACACGTAACAACTTAGTGTCTGGAGATTCTGCATTAGAACTACGCAGTGGACGGAGCTTCATTCGGACGAGAGGGAACGCCTATCATCCCGGATGGGAAGTTAAGCTGTGACCCCTTTTGACGTGTTATATGCTGCCAAACTGACCCACAGATTTAAGTCCGAGTAGGAAGAATGTGATTAATATAATTTTTCCAATTATTTTAAAATGATTTTGTAGCAAATATTTTATCTGAAAAATATCTCATAAATTTAGGGTGGGTGTTGCGATCCAAAAATAAGGTATGGCGTAGTTACTATGGGACGATAAAAAGCAACATTAAGCTAAATGAGGCTTTACTTTTTCCTGATGTTTAAGAAGTGAGTAATGGGCTTTCGAGAAAGGGTTCCTCTTGGGATATAATCGCCCCTTTTTTATCTTTGTGTGTTCTCAGACCTTGAAAATACATCGTCCCTGCAGGATTGTGTCCTTTAGTGTTTTTATTTCGATGTCCATTACTTTTAATGCACGTTTTGTGTATGTTACTGGTGAACTCTTGCCCCCCTTCATCTTCTTCCTCTTTCTCCCTGCCCCCCTTCGCCCACCATCACTTTAGTAGGAATTGGACGGGGGGGGGGCATTAAGTCCTTACTACAGTATGTACTTCACGAGATGTGCTGCTATTCATTTTAAAATTTCTTCTGTCAGTTTCTTAAAGTGGCCCCCTTGAACTTTAGCACCTTGTAATTAATGATGTGTGTGAAGATTAGTGTATCATTTCCGGAGACAACATCATCACCTTCCTGTTGCCTCTACACCATACCCGTCAATCAATGACTTTCTAAATAGAGAGCTATTTATTGTGATGATATTTTGGGCCAGAGATTTTCTCGCATAAATTAATCGGGGTGCACTGTCACCGTCGTCATCGTCTCTCTGCATGACAAGAGCATTGTCACACTCGATTGCCAATCGCGCGATTTTGTGGAGCCTTCAAAAGACTAGGCTGCGCTCACGCAGCTTCTCGCGTTGCCATGGTAATGAGGAGGCTCTGTCGTTGTCATCTTCTATGATCTTGTTTTTTTTAATGATATTTGTGATTTTTTGTTAGACTTTTAACTGGTGACAAAGATATTTTCAGCTCTTAACTAGAGAGGTTCATCCCGGACTATGGGAGTCGAACCAATGGTCAAAATGTTTTTCCACAAGCAAATTGTTTCTTAAGTCGCAATGTTTCAGGATTTCAAAGGCTCATTTTCACCTTCATATATACACTAATTTTCTACTCACAGGCAACACTCCTCTACCCCTGCCATCCTCGAGCCTGTCAGAGACATTTCAGTTAGTCGGTTTTTTGCCCTAGTGACGGTGTTGCAGAAATCGATATTTTCTCCTTTTGGAGACTGCATTTTTTGTAGTTCCGGTTCAACTCCTAATGCCACCTTAGTCTTCCTCTCCACTTCTTATTTCCCCGTTCAGATTCAGCGCTGGAAAGTTGAGCAAAGCTTTCTTGGCCCACTCTTGTAGCTCTTTTGTCAGTAATGGACTTTACTGTTGGACTCGTGCAATGTAACGTGGGTTCGATTCTTCTATTAGACTCTGTTACACTAACGGGTTGAGGAGTAAGCCAAGCAGCCATAACAGGCCGAGCCCTTAGGAAGCTGCTCGCCGGAGAGGAGGAGGCAGATGTAGGGAATGTAGGACAGGGGAAGTTTGCAGCACCCAACAATCTCTACCACGATAAAATTAAGTAATGGAACCTACACGGTCCAACTCCCCAGGAATTAGGAAAGCGGCCTCAGTTTGATTATGATAGTCATCGGGACCGACTCCCACGCGCCCCCTTCTGTGACTCAGTGATAGCGTGCATGACTTTGATCCCACGGATACAGGATCGATCCTGACCAACGCGAGTAACTTCTTTAAGAGAATCCTCAAGTACGCCGATGAGAAGAAAGGTCCTGTAAGGGGGTTTACATTGTCACCATTATGTCGGGCGAGGGAGGCCATTGCGACTTGCAACAATTGTTTCTTGGTTTCGTTGGTGTCTTAGGACCCTTCAACTTCAAAGGTCATTAGAGCCCCGTCCACTGCGTAGTTCTAATGAAGAGCCTGCACAGACACTACGCTGTTACGACAATTTTTGGGTATTAGCAGTACCCAGTGTTCTAAGCGGTCACCCATGCTAGTACTAGCTGGGGTTGCGTTGCTGAACTTCAATGAACAGACGAGAACTGGTGTGTCCAGCGCAATACAGCAGTTCCACAACTAAACAAACAGGCCTTGGCACCTGAAATCATCCACTTTCTAATCCAACCCCACGTTAGCGTGGGTGACCGCTTGGGAACACTGGGTACTGCTAATAACCAAAAATCGTTGTAACAGCCTAGTGTTTGTGCAGACTGTGAATTAGAACTACGCAGTGGACGTGGTTCCAATGAGCGCTGTTGTCAGTCTTGGGTGCAAAGTACACCGATTCACTCTTTTCTCGTCCTCTTCCACTCCACTAACCTTGCCATTCGAGGTCAGTGTGTTTCTTCTCTAATAAGGTGCGATCCCATTGATGCCACTGCTCGGTAAAAAAAGAAACCCTTTCTATATGGAGCAAGTAAAATGGACCTGTAAGCACAGGCAGCTCATGGGGCAGGCAAACCTAGGCGGCTCATGGAGCAGGCAAACCTAGGCGGCTGCCTAGTGCGGCAAATTTATGAGGGGCGGCCAGTTTCAGAGGTACTTCCTTGCTGTGCAGTCTATCGATCATTTGAAATGTTCATAGTCCTGAGGTTCCCAAACTTTTCCGATTTGGTGGGGCCTTTTCTAAATGTTGGCTTTCTTGAGGCGCCTTGTTGCAGAGTCATAGCAATGCATTGGCAATGGGACAAATACCAAGGGCGTAAGAGACGCTCGGACAATTTAGAACCGCATTAAATTTAATGGGGGGCGGCGGCGTTGGACCGACTTGCTTATGGCGCCTGAAACTCACGAGCCGGGCCTGCCTGTAAGCTAGGCAAAGTTCCCTGATGTCGGTAAATTACTTTCGGCTATTTAAAGATCGACAGCAATATTTTACCTAGGGCCTAATGTCGTGAATCAGAATCTTAGAAAGAATGGCTAATGGACGTAATTTATGAATCCTCATCGTTATATACTATCTCTATTTACCTAGGTGAACTTTCTCTCCTCTCCATCTCTCTGTCTCTTACCTGAATTAATGCAATATCTTTATTGAAATTTAAATAATCGTATTATGTTATTACCAACTGGTAAGGGGAATGGTCTGGAGGAGGGTTGGGGAGTGGAGGATGAGGAGTGGAGAGAGGAGAAGGTGCAAAATGAAGACCTGAAAAAGGTCAGATTTAAATTTTTGATGAGTTAAGCGTTTATGGAAAAATGCAGATGATTTTTTTTTGCTACGTAACACTGAACATAAGATGCTGTTTTTATTTTTATGAAGCTTCTCTGCTGCTTGTATCCTCACTCCTTCCCCTCCCTCCCCTTCTGTTTCCCCACTTCTCCCCCTCGGCCCCACCCCTCTGATGACTACCGACTGCATCCAAAACCTCTCCTGCATCTGATAGAGACAGAAAGAGGTTTCTGTAGGAGCAATTTGATATGAAGGAAGAAAATGGAAGTCTATTCTGATAACCTGGTTAAAGTAGTAGCTGTAGTGCTTTCTAAATGGATTGTGATCAATTTTTTAATATTATTTTTTTGTCTTGAAAAATCTCTCAAAGACAAGGGCCCGTCTTAAATTTTCAGGAACCCACTGTAGGAGGTACTGTGATTGCTACTAAATGCTACTATTTACGTTCTTCAATGTAAATATTTGAGAATAAAAATGCAAAAGGCATACGGATGGAGATATTTTATTAAATTTCTGCTATCCAATATGCGAAATTTTTTTCGGACCCATAAAACGTACTCTTTTACTTAGCAAACCTCGGCATTGACAGTTGGAGTGTGTCCGAAGTCAAATGGTCTTAAGGTAGCCCGTGGTAAATCAGATGGTGCACAGTCACTACGCTGTTACGACGATTTTTGTGTATTAGCGGTACCCATTGTTCCCAAGCGGCCACCCATGTTAGTATTAGGTGGGGTTGCGTTGCTTCACTTTAGTGATCAGACGAGAACTGATGTGTCCAACGCTATACGCCGCTCCCGTTTAAGTGGGGAGAAATACAATATGTGACAGAAACTGTTGAAGGAAGTTACGGATGGAGACAGAAGCTTATTTTTTGGAAAAAGTTCATCATTATCACCATATCTCTGAAAATTATAGTCATAGTGATGCAAGGTTTCTTAGCATCTGGTTATATAGCTTAAAAGCTCTTGTTTTTAATTAGATCAATTTTATATCTCTCGCTATCGTAGTGTGATCATTTGATACAAATTGCACTCTTATCTTTTTTTTAAGATCGTATTATAGTACCTTTTTTCATTAATTTATATTTACCTTTCTCGTGGCTGGTGATGATATATTGATGCGTAGAGTGAAGACGAAGGCAGAAGATGAGAGATTGGAGAGATGTGAGGAGGAAGGGACCGGCTTTCTGTCCATTGTTGTATTGCGGCGGCCTCCGATTTCTAGATTGCAGTGTAGTATTTTCTAAAATGAACTGGAGGAGGATGTTAAGGAATGTAATTGGGGCACCAATCTTCTTAGTACCTTTGGGCTATTATTTTAACTCTATCACTTAAATGGATTTCACGGTTGGTTTCTTGAATCAGATTGGTATCAGAGAAGGATGTGGGACAATACTGTGTCTTTAAAATGGTAGCTAATTTCACTTTGTTTGTCCCTGGTTCCACTCCCCCACCACCTCTCCCTCTCCTTTCTGGAGCGGCTTATTGCGTTGGCTTATGACCCCAGCTAGCACTGACATGGGTAGCCGCTTGGGAAAACTGGGTACTGGTAATACCCAAAAATCGTCGCATTAGTGTAGTGTCTGTGCAGTCTCTGCATTAGAAGTACACAGTGGCCGGAGCCTCGAATGGTCTTGTAGTTGAAGGACCCTAAAGCACCAACGAACCAAATCGCCCTCCTTCCGTCGGCCAGTTGAAGTTGACCGGATTCTCAACTACTGCTAAAATTATTGTTGCTACTTACACGTACTTTTGTGTGTGGGTGTGGAAAAAGCATCACTTGTGATTTTTGCTGTAGGACGCCTATTTTTTTTTACTTACTCTCTCACATTTCCCGGATGTAGTAGGTGTCCCCCGCACAATTTAGATGAGACGATGTAATGGTAGAAGTGGGAAATGATTAATTATGGTAATGACAAAAAAAAGTTACTAGCCACACTAGATGGACAAGTGGGATAGTAAGCAGCATATCAAATAGCTGTTTTGTTTGTCAGCGTGTGGACCTGCCCTGCCCCAATTATCCTCTCTGCATACCAAAACAACTCCTAACACTTTTGCGGCTTATGGCAGAGTAGGGTGCCCATCTTGCCACTCTGAATGGACGCAAGGGTGATCTATTGGGCAGTTTTTCCATACCTGGTTGGCGACCAAAGCTGTAACCCGTATGCTTATTTATCGTCGGTCTACTGTTTTTTGGGGCACTCCACCTTCACCAGACGCCGGTAGCTAGTGGGGCGGGGGGGGGGGGGCGAGCTTCACGCCTGGAAATTTTGCTTTAGTGATCTGTTGGATTCATAGTACACCACCAGGAACTTCGGTTTTCTTTCTTCTCCGAAGGGAGGCGCACTCGGGGCCTATCTCTCTCTCACCCGAAAGAAGCCGATCCGATCCACTACGGTCCTAGAATCGTACCTAGAACCACTGATACAGTTAGCGAGCATGCTATCCACTGCGCTACCGATGCAGCATCCGTGTGTACGTTGTTGGTGTTTAAGGGCCTTTCAACAACAAGGTCAGTAGAACCCCGTCCACTGCGAAGTTCTAGTGAAGGAACAGCACAGATACTACATTAATGCGACGATTTTTGGGTACTAGCGGTATCCAGTTTTCCCAAGCGGTCACCCACGGTAGTACTAGCTGGGGTTGCTTTGCTTAATTTCAGTAATCAGACGAGAACTGGTGTGTCCAACGCAATGCAGCCGCTCCATGAGGCAGCATCCGGTTAGCCTCGCCTCCCAGTTTAAAATCATGAGACAAACTATGCTGTCTCTGACCTAACTCTCTTCTAGAGGGGTTAGGGGTGGGTCAAAGATATCCCTCGTCCTGCAATAGGTCAGCATCTAGCCGTTGTACTCTTACTAGAAGTGGTTATCAGTGTTGGTTATTGAAAGACGAGTGATGATTACTGACCTAATTGGATTCATCAAAGAAATGAATGCTGTTGCTAATAGCATTTCCCAGGCGGCCATTTGTTGCTTCGGAAGCGTGTTTCAGAATTGAGGCCAGGAAATCAGCGTTTCCTTGGCAACGGTGAAGCTGACGGCGGCCGTTAAGGCTTCTGATAGAAGCGTCTTTTATATCTTTTCTATACGGTGTTCTGAAAGCGTTCTGCTTGAACTTGGTTTGGTACACGGTCGCCACCTCTACGAGGCGCTGTGGTTGCGATGTGGTAAGACTTCTAATATTAACAATGACGATATGGCGCTTTGACTACTGATAATACACTTCACGTGCACAGAATTGTGTGCCGTGCAGGGTCCGCTCTAAGGGGGTGGGGGCAACCCGGGCATTTGTCCGGGGCGCTATTTTGGCTGTAAGTGTGAGAACAGAGCACTGCTTCAGGAGGCGGCAGTTTGTCTTTTTGTCCGGGGCGGCATAAGTGCTAGAGCAGGCGTTGAACTAAGAAACTGTTAGCCCTTTTCCCGCCTATAGCAGGGTCGGGTATCCTATCTTTGCCCGTCTGGGCGATCTATTGGACGGTATTTTGGCGTAGCCAGCTTCAGCTTTGGTCTGCAATCTCCATGCTTACGTCGTCGGCCTACTGCTCGTTGGGGCATTCCACCTCACCCGACGCTAGGAGGGAGTGGAGGCGAACTCCTGCACCTGGGAATTGGCGTCATCTTATCTTCCCGTTGCATAGTAGCGACGGTTATTTTACGGGTCTCTAATGACCTTGTAGTTGACGGGACCTTAAACACCAACAAACAAACAAACGGTTATTTTACGTGCAAATGACATCGTGCATCATACGGTAGGGCACAGGTTTACTTACCTTTCGACGGAAGGCGCACTTGGGACGTCTCCCTCTCCCTCTCGCCCGAAAGAAGCCAACCCACCTCGAAGAAGTATCGAACCTAGAACCAGGGACGTAGTGATCGAGCACGCTACCCCCTGCGCCACCAAGGCAAGATTTTTTTTATAAGGCATGATATGATCGTTTCACGGGGAATGGTTGTACTGGGCGTATCATCTTTCCCACGTGATGAGTCAACGCCACTCTTATGAGAGAAAAATTAAGGGGAGTGAGGACCACGAAGTTTGTTTCACTGGGGTGTGAAATGGGTGACCAACATCCCCATTTAATTTATTTTGAAATCAATCATCTGTAAGGATTCCCAAGACCCGAGCTGCTCCTTCGAAGGTTTCCTCTGAAACCTTAATAAATTGGGATATGGTGGTGCATAAAATTTTGGGGATGATACCGTCAGGTAAGAAGTCGACTTCGGGTGTATAAAGAGCCAAAAATGACTGAATGGACGATATCTTCTTATTCTCCCTTCATGTAGCCTACGATCCTCCTCCACGGGTCAGCCGGCCGGTGGCCACTTGGAATAACTAGAATACAAATGTGTGTATTATTACCACCCCCCATTTTTCTTTCGAAAGAAATGTTTTTGTGTGTGTGTGTATAGTGGTGGGACTCTTGTGAGTCGTTGTGGTAGATGTGCCGCTTGTGACGTCCCGGGGGAGCAAATTTTGGCATCTCTGCAGGCATATAGGATACATTGAAATTGGGGGATATGAGGACTGACGTACTATCGTTGTTAGATAGACTAAAATGCCGAGGGGGGAAGTGGGCCCTTTGTCTCAAATATGGCTTAGGACATATTCTATTTGCAGGGCGGGCCCGAACAAAAGCGGTGCCTGGTGCAAAGTTGAGTTGCGGGACCTGGCCTTAGAATGCCGACCATAGAGTGCCGCACTAACAGGGTCGGCCTTAGAGTGGCGGCCATAGATAGTCGCAAATAAAGTGCTGGCCTTAGAGTGCCGCCGTTAGGATGCCGGCTTTAGAGCGCCTGCCATAGATTGCCGACTTTAGAAAGCCAGTGATAGAGTGTCGATCGTAAAGTTCCTACCGTGGAGTGCCGACCTTCGAGTGCGTGCCATAGAGTCGCGGGTTTCGAATGCCGGCCACAGGCCCAAGGCCTGCACAGGGTCGTAAGTCGCTGGTCTTAGAGTGCTTGCCATTCGTTGACCTTTTGTTTTTCTTTTGCAATTCGCTTTCCAGTTCTCTATGACCCGGCGCAGGAATTCTTTTTTCGGGTAGTGTCTCACTTGGGGTGGTTGAAATTGGATTTATAACAAAAAATGAAATCAAAATCTGTCAGTGGCGCGGGGCCTTGTGAGCTTTCACCGTTCACATGCCCTTCCGGTAGATCTTGTCCGTTTGAGCATATAGTCAGTACTTGTTTGGGAGGGGGTCCTCTCGGGTGCAGTGAATAATACGTGAAAAGCCTATTTGCTGCGACATTTTCGTTAAGATAAAACTTTAATTAGTAAATAACACCAAAGTGTTGTAAGAGGAAGTGTGTGTATTGATCGACACGACGATGGTGTACTGAAGCAGAAAGAATCGAGTGCCGATCGATATCCCGATATCGATACCTTACCTGGCGCCTCGTTCGAAAACCAACTAAAGCAACTCCTAACCCTTTACCGCCTATGTCAGGGCCCGGTACCTATCTTGGCCCTTCTGAATGGACACAGGGGTGATATGTTGGGCAGTGTTTTTCCGCAGCCGGTTACAGACCAAAGCTGCAACCCCTATGCTTATATAATTTTGGGCGGCTTATTGCGTTGGACACACAGTGAAGCAACGCAACCCCAGGGTGCGGGGTATCGCTTGGGAAAACTGGGCACTGCTAATACCCAAAATTCGTCGCACTAGCGCAGTGTCTGTGCAGCCTCCGCATTAGAACTTTGCAGTGGAGCTACAAAAACAATAGAAAAAGTATGGTTATTTATCGTCGGTCTGCTATTCGTTGGGTAAGTCCACCGACGCCAGGAAGCGAGCTCCTACACCTGGAAATGTTGCCTCATCTACCCGTTGCATAGTAGAGAGGGGTTTTGACGTGCAAATGGCATCATACACCACACGGGACCTTGGGTTTACTTCTCATCCGAAGGAAGGCGCACTCAGGGCATCTGTCTCTCGCCCGAAAGAAGCTAACCCACCTCGGTCCAGTATCGAGCCTAGAACCACTGACGCAGTTACCGACCGTTGCTGCCCACTCGAGGTGGGTTGTGTTGCGTTCGAAAAGCGCTCTTTAGTTTGTTACTGAACGGTGTAGCTCGTTTGTAGCCGCCCCACACCGAAATGTGCAGTGGAGGTTGGCAGTGGAGTGATGCAAAGAAATTCCGCTTGATATCAATGATCTGAGCTGCACATTTTAATTCAGTGCGTGAGGCTAATTAAGAAAATTGCTTTTAATAGTTATTCAATCTAGGAACTAATGTTTATTTTAGCGAAATTGTCGCCTCTTTCATGGTTTTATTTTTAGTTTTGGTTGAACGAGTTCCTACGCGACGTTGATCCTTTGGAATCGTCTATTTTGAATTTTTGTAGTCAAAAATACATTTATCAAAATCTCGGTTTTATTAATCCTAAAAGCATCTCTGGCTGATGCATTTAGTTTTTAGATGAGCATTAAAGCATAAGTAAATACTATGAGAGAAGCGCAAAAATAAAAGATGAGTCCTAATTAGTGTAGGTTTTTCCTTTCGAAACAAAAAACGATGCAATTTCGCCACTGATAATGCAAATGATACTCATCTGGATTTTCTTTTTAAAATTCAAATTGGATAGCAGAGTGAAGATTTTTTTAGTTGAATCTCACTGTTCCCCTTCTTCTGAAATGTCAACCAAATTTGTATCTGGAATCTCAATGATCATTTTCTCGTATCAATGAGTTTTAAACGTTTAGAAGCAACTGATTGACCTCTCACCTTATAATTAGTTAATGATCATTTTCTTCTGATGTTAACTAACGCTGATTTTCGTCCTGAAAAGATGAATGGGCACCTTTTTTTGAATGTTTAATATTAGAGGTAGCTGTCGAGCGAGACATTGAGGTGGTTTGGATTCTGGATTCATTTAATGAGTTGGGGAGTTAGCCAAGCAGCCATAACAGCATGAACCCTTAGGAGGCTGCTCGCGGGAGATGAGGATGTAGGTAGTGGACATAGGAGAGGTGAACTTTGCAGCGCCCAACGTTCTTTTCCATCCACCCATGTTGGTACTAACGTAGGCTTGCGCTGCTTAACTTCAGTGACGTTACGAGAACTGGTGTGTCCAACGCAACTTGGACATGTAATGAGAAGAAAGGAGGAAGAGCTCGTCGTTACGGTCATTACAGGAATGCAGGTGGTTGGAAGTACCCTCGGCTTTGTTTTGTTGGTGTGTTTAGGGCCCTTCAACTACAATGTTATTAGAGCCCCGTACACTGTATAGTTCTAGTGCACAGACTGTCCAGACACTGCTCCATTTCGACGATATTTGGGTAATTAGCAGTACCCAGTTTTTCCAAGCGACCACCAATGTTAGTACTAGTCCTGGGGTTGCGTTGCTTAATTTCAGGGATCAGACGAGAACTGGTGTGTCCAGCGCAATAAGCCACTCCCTCATTCGGGGCAGAGGAAGACCAAAGCAGAGGTGGGAGTGGGTTGTCCGTAAGGATGTTGTAGTGTGTTGGTAGACGGCGGCCTGGTAGAAGATGGGGGAGTGGAGAGCTGGAACTCGCAGACCCGACCCTGCCACTGGTGGGGTAAGGGGATGAATGTTCATAAGGCCTTCGAGTGAGGGCCATCTTAGATGATGAACTGAAAGTTGGTTTCAATATTATGCTGAATCTAGATCCGCTTCGGCCTGATGAATAAATCTGGGAGTTATTTTGACATGCTGTCATTTTCGATTAGAACCAGTGAAATATTCTTGGCCGAGGTTTGCCCATCTTTGTTTAGATCCTCCACGGCGTAGCGGGAGCGTGCTCTGCTACTGAGTTAATGGTTTCCTTATTACTGGGTCGAGGTGGGATTGACTTTTTTCGGGCTAGTGAGAGAAAGAGAGAATTGCCAGTGTGCCTTCCTTTGGATGAGAAGTAAAACCGAGGTCCCGTGTGGTGTACGATGGCATCTGTAAGTAAAAGAACCCTCTCTTCTATGCAACGGGTAGATGAGGTAAAATTCGCAGGTGTAGGAGTTGCTTTGGTGGAGTGCCCCGATAAATAAGCATAGGCCGACGATAAATAAGCATAGGGAATGCAGCTTTCGTGGGCAGCCAGCTGCGAAAGAATACCTCCAAAAAGATCATCTCTGTGGTTCCCAAACCCTGCCATAGGCGAGATAAGGAGTTGGTAGTTGCTTTTTTTAGGATAGGGTGCCATTGTTGCCTTTATTGCCTGCACATTTGAATCTATTAGTTTCACTGCAGTGTCTAGTCGTTATGAGTGATTGCCTTTCACAAGGGGCTATACACCTTACATCATTGCGTAATTACTACTCCTCATTCCATTCGGTAGCACCCGGGGTAGGGGGAGACCGAGGCTGACATGGGAGCAGGTTGTCCGTAAGGACATGGCGATGTGTGGGGTGGACAGGGACCTGGTAGGAGACAGAAGGGATTGGAGAGCCAGAACCCGCAGACCCGACCCTGCCACAGGCGGGAGAAGGGTATGATGATGATGATGATGATGATGATTCCTGAAGATGACTATCTCGCAAACACACTCTCTCTCTCTCTCTCTGTCTCTCTCTCTGTCTCTCTCTCTGTCTCTCTCTCTCTGTCTCTCTCTCTCTGTCTCTCTCTCTGTCTCTGTCTCTCTCTGTCTCTGTCTCTCTCTGTCTCTGTCTCTCTCTGTCTCTGTCTCTCTCTGTCTCTGTCTCTCTCTGTCTCTGTCTCTCTCTCTCTCTGTCTCTCTCTCTCTGTCTCTCTCTCTCTCTGTCTCTGTCTCTCTCTCTCTCTGTCTCTCTCTCTCTCTCTCTCTGTCTCTCTCTCTCTCTGTCTCGCTCTCTCTCTGTCTCACTCTCTCTCTCTCTGTCTCTCTGTCTGTCTCTTTCTTTCTCTCTCCAATGACATGATTATTCGGTCAGGCAGTTGTTTATTGGCTACCTTTCCATAAATGAAGAGATAGGTTATAGATATTAAGTGTGCTTACTAAAAATATGTTACTCTTCAATGGGAATTGAATTTCGATAATGAAGACGAGAAGATATACGTTTGCTTTCATTCGGGAAATTGCATTTCGAAAGGATTGAAAATCTGGAAAAAAAGTTGTATTTATTTAATGTATAATAGGCGTTACAAGTCTAGGTACAATATTTACTTTTCTTGGCTAATGTTTGATTCAACGTTGTACAAATTTTGAGTGTTACTTTTATTTCTTTCTTTCAGTGCCGTAGTATTATTTTCGTATGTGTTTTTAAATAATTTGCTGATGAAATTTTGAACATTTTCCTTTAAGGCATAAGCTCTAAAATGGGAACTAACAAAACGATACCTTAGTATTTTCTTCTGGTGATTTTTAAAGTAGAAATGGTATTTTTACCCATAATTCTTAATGTTTTTATAGCTGCACATTTTATGCACTACATGAAGTGGTTTTTTTTTCAATTTTTAGTCTCTGGAAAACTGCGAATATGTTTGAAATTTAGGTTTTTTTTCGGATCATTTAAGTAAAAGACTATTAAATTCGTCGTTTGTTGTCAATGTCCCACTTGTATATTGACTAACGCTTCAAGTCCTTTGATTTCCAATGGTATTGGCGATAGTAAGTTGGTTTATTTTTGTTGGCTTTTTTCCACTTTTCTTGTGTATAGTGTCTGTTATGAAAGCATGAAATTATTGTTGGATAGAAACCTTGTTGGCGGTTTTGATTATAAAAACATTGCCATTTGCAGTGATGAGGAAAAATCGCATAAAAAAGGAGAGAAGGATGTTAGTGTTGTGTGTGGGGTTTTTTTTTTGAATGGAGACAAGATGTGATATTGCTAAATATGCAATGAGTAACATATGACATTCATGCCTCTCCTAGAAAACAAAGGAAGTTCGAGTTTCTGCCAGAAAAGCTCCTCATTATTATTCTTTAATATCATTATTATAATCTCGAGTTTATCAACGGTATCTACTCATCATTTATTATGTCTAACAAAATCCCTGAGAATTTATCCCTTTATTCTAGGATAGATATAGCAACAATCAAGTCAATTGGTAGTGAAGCACCAATCCCTCTTTTATTAGGGAATCTTAGTAATCGGTTTCCATGGAAATAATAATATACCTTTACATTCGCAGTAGTAGTAGTAGCGTGCTCCATACTGCGTCGGGGGTTCCAGATTCGTTACTAGATCGGTGGTTTGCTTTCCTTACCGGGCAAAATAGACATGGAGTGACAGACGGGGAGAGAGACGGACATGGAGGGAAACGGACAGGGAGAGAGACGGGCAAGGGAAGAGAGGCGGGCAAGGGAAGAGAGGCGGGCAAGGGA